>PVJL010011293.1:0-43853 GCA_004026885.1 Lyroderma lyra
ATTTTTTATATAAAGGATCATGTCATCCGCAAATAGTGACAATTTGACCTCTTCTTTCCCAATTTGGATACCTTTGATTCCTTTCTCTTGCCTGATTGCCGTGGCTAGAACTTCCAGTACTATATTAAATAACAGTGGTGACAGGGGGCATCCCTGTCTTGTTCCTGATTTTAGGGGAATAGGTTTCAGCTTTTCCCCAAAGGCTATATGTTTTTATCAAGCTTTACATAGATAGCAAAAAAATACATATATATATATTAACAAAAGCATTTACCCAACTATAAAGATGTAACTATATGAGAATAAAGAGTATTCTTTTATGTGGTTTTGGCACTGCGTTCAAAAAACAAACTGACATTTCAGCTTATTTTACTTACACAATAAGTTTAATTTACATAAAAAAGATAGAGCATTTGAGGAGCAAGTCTTACAAACAATTTCTGCTGAATGACTGCTATAATAATCTCCTTAAGAGAGAAATAAACATAAACTAAAACAACAGTTGTGAAACATATATAGTAGCTCTCAGCTGAAGACAAAACTTGATAGTAGGAAAACAGTATAAAATCAGAAGGGGTTTTGTTTCAGATTCCTGGCTAAAGTCAAAATCTGTTTCCTTAAAACTTCAACCTTAAGCATATCAAAAGCTGTTCATTAAAGCAGGCTCTTGGGCAATGAACTCAAATTTGCACTATCTTCTGAATTCTACCCTATTCACCAAGGAGAAGGAGGCTTTCAGTGCTTCTATATGTCCAGGACAGTGGTGACATGCTTTCCATAGGTTCTCGCTTAATGGAACTAGAAATCCTATTGATAATATGAAGTACTGAATTAATTGCAAAAGTTAAACACAACAGTATATTTCTTTTCTAGAAACTGAACAGTTATAGAAGAACGTACATTTTCTTATAGTGACATGAGGCAGAATTTGACTACGAAGATTAAAAATTTTCTAACAATATGCCAAAAATATAATCTATTTTTATCAAGTAATTTTAATCAGCAGAGCTTTAATAGTCTGAACCTTCTAGAACTTAAATAGGAATTGGAATAAAATTATAAAAAATTATTTAGCTTTACAAATTAGAAAATTTTCATTATCATTTTTCTTTCTTCCACTAAGAAAATACATCTTTATGTTTAAATTCCTAACATTAAGAAATTCCCTGTAGAATTATATACCTGGAACCTATGTAATTCTTGCTAACAGATGCTACCCCAATACGTCTAACAATAAAAATAATTTTAAAAAAACAAAAGAAATACCCTAAAAATGCACAGAGCCAAAATTTATACTAGTTTATATTTGTATCACATTCATTTATTATTTATTAAACAAATATCATAAGGACACAGAAAGTTTCCCCAAATTTCTTGAAGACACACATAAAAAAAATTATAATACAAAGTGAAGTACCTTATGGAAAATAAAGCAAACACATGCCTTTAGTTTACTTTACTAACATTAATTTCTATTTTTATTCTATTCTCATTTATTTTTAATTTAAAGTTTAATCTTGCTAAATGGTATTCAACTGTAAATCGTCTTAAACTATTTTTGGGAGAAAACAAGATAAGAAGAAAAAATAATGGGAAAAAAGAAAACTGAGACTAGAGAAAGACTGTAGCAGAGGACATGAGGGAAGACTTCCTAAAGGAAAAAAGACGTATGAGCCAAAACGTGATGGTAGGTGGAGGTAGGAGCATTGTGAACAGGTAAGTTAGTTAAATCTAATTTGAAACTCGAAGGCATAGTTCAGAAGTAGAAATTAAGATACATGAATGAAAAAACAGGTCCCCATATGTGTTAAATCCCACTATAATGAACCCTAAACAAATTTACCATAGTCAATATTTGTATGCAACCAGAAATTGTACAGTTCACTCCTAAAATACAGGAAATGAAATTCAATTAATAACCAATTTCCAAAAGTAAAATGAGCAATAAATACAAGTATTTCAAATAAGACATAAGAAAGCAAGATGGTATGCAACAAATACTGTAACAAGAATTTCCTCTCCAGCCCCTGGGTCTTTCATTGTGCTGAGTTTTAAGGTGTCTGTACTAGTGATCAATATGTTGGGAAAGTAAAAGGGATTGGTACTTGGAGCTCAGGGATCCAATGATCTAAGTTTGAAAAACGTTGCATCAAAAGTTAAATCCTGTGATTTTGTGTGATCACTTGGGGCCAGTATAATCATGAATACAAATGCAAATGCAAGCACAGGAAGTAAAAATCCAAAATATTTTCATTATCATGGAGTAAGTTCCACCAAAACTAAATCTGTGACTCTCCTGATATCCAAAAACTCGGTAGGAGTTTCTTAGGAGAAGAAATCATTTACACATGGGATTATCTAGTAAGACACACTGGTTCGATGGTGATATAAAGGTTGAAAGTGAAAAAAAGCAACTGCCAAAAAAGACAAGATATGTTTGCAGAACAGTGCCTGTTCAAGTGAAAAAGTATACATGGCTTATGGAAAAGAGTAAGATGTAAGTCCCATTAAAAAAAATAATAATAATAATAAATGAACAACCCTAGTCTCTCTTAAGGCCATATCTAAAGATACTAGTTTGCAGCATATACTTATTGAATTAAAGTGGAAATGGGCAAACTTGCTTTTTGTAATATGTACAGCAGAAATTCTTCAGGGTACTAAATATACTTAAGTTATAAATGCTGCAGAACAACAAGAACCATGAAGGACTTAAGATTTTACCCTGCTTGCAAGCTAACAAGTTACCTTGCTACAATTTCATGGATGCCTCCAGAAGACACTAAACTCCTCAGTCAGAGGCAAAGAACTTTATTACCAGAAACTTTATTATTTGTCAGGGCATAGCAGGCAGCATGAGCTTCATGTTTTCATCTGTTCTTCTTGACCCTCAAATCCCAAATGGGCAATGTGGATAGGCCCAGGGTAGAGGCCGAGCTGAGTGGGACTGTATCACAACTGAGTAACCTTAAACCTACGAAGCGCAATCTTATAAGAACCTTGGTTGCTAGCAAATCTGCTCATTCTTTGCCACGAGTATGGGAAGGGAAGGGTGTTATTTTTAGTACCTTTGACAGCAAACAAATCTGCCCTTTGCCTTGGAAAAAGACACAATCTCTGTCTCCCAAGGTGGATTCCTACACAAACATCCCTGAAAAGATAGTCCAGAACAAAAGCTATCAATACTTTTGTTCAAAGACATGCAATAATGCAATATATTCATGAAGAATGGTCTACTAGCAAACATAAATTGTTTTATATATTCTTTATGCTCTTGTTTAACCAAGTAATCTATTTCACTATTTTATTAAAAAGTCAAAAATGAATACAGAAATGTCAGGATTTCTTCAGACAGTAAAATAGTTGTCTACTTATCACACTAAACAAATGTGTCCATATGCATTTTACTAAAAAATACTTAACATGACACAGAAGGAGTAAATCTTCTGGCTTTAACAAAGCATTAACCTGAACAACAAATGACATTTTCAGTTTCCTACTAGCCATATTACATGAGGTTCCCAACTATTACAGGGCCTAATCCTTTATCAAGTCAAAAGTAAATATGTTAAACCCAATTTGTTAGCCAAATATCAATCTTCTTCATAGATATAGGAACTTTTTAAAGAACACTTATTGAGGAATAATTGACAAATGTAATTATATGTATTTGAGGTATACAAACTGATGATCTTATATACATATCACTGTAGAATAATTATCAAGATCGAAATAATTAAAATATCTATCTCCTCACATAGTTAACATAGGTAACTCTTTTTTTTTTCCTTTTTGATAAGCACTTAAAAGAACACTTATTCCCCCAGGCTCAGTGGAGGATTCAACCTCTTAAAACATTAACAATATGCAATTAAAATTTGGCATGAATTTGCTTTCTGTTATACTGACTCACTACAAAATATTAAGATCACGAGAAGAATATGAGTATGTTTATATAAAAGTATAAACTTTTAAACCAAAATATGCTTCTAACATGACCATTAAAAATAAAAAAATAAAAAATAAACATTTTAAAATTATTTTTTGTAGATACAGTGTATGAAACTGCTTCAACTTTAAAACTTTTATTTGGACTATTTAAAACTGGAAAAACAAGCTTGAAGTTATATATATGACCATACCTCTCCTAGAGCTTCGTATCTTTTCTGGTTCCATCTGTGCAAGTCTTCCCGGTAATTAAAAACAAACGGTTCCCCAGTTTTTATGTGTCTTAACTGTCCCTCTAGAAAATAAACAAACAATATTGCTATGATTAAGAGTACATTTATAATAATATGGAAAGTACAACTAATAATGCCTGATAAAATGCTGAAAAAACTTTCTCAGAACAATTTCATTTTTTAGATTTTTTCCTCAAATATTAATATGATACAAACATATAAATACTATAAGAATGGCCCCAAGTACTCAAATGCTATGCTTTTTAATCTTCATTTTCTAAAGCAAATGAACAATATTTGAAGGACTACAATATGTAAGGATCTTTGCTAGCTACAGCCATGAACATGGTCCCAGTTCCTAAGCTTAGAGGCTACCCAAGGGGTAAAAGCATGAATATTAAAAAGTTAAGCAACCTTTCAGCAAGTAAAATGAAAATGAATTTAGTCAACAATCTAAAAATTGCCACAAGCAATTCATGTAGACAAGAAAGTCTAAAATAAATTTGGAAAAATGAAAGATCCCTAGAGGCTAGAACAGGTTCAGAGGGTTTCAGTGAGATTTCTCAATGAGGTCTTGAAATACAGGTAGAATTTCAAACAGAAATTGGAGAGACGCAGTGAGCCAACCCAGGTTTGGACTCTCAAGTCAGACTCAATTAAGAGATTTTACTGTAAATTATAAAACTGTCTAATCACTATGTTGTACATCTGAAACTAATATAAATAATAAATGTTAACTGTAACTTAAAAAAATTTTTAAAGATATTTTACTGATAATAAATAACTTTACTAAAATTTCAAGGGTACAAGCAATCAAGAGGCACAGACAAAACAGAGAGAGGTCTGAGACAGCCTGGGAATTCTTCCCAGGTCCCTTCCTCTCATTGAATATCACTCTCTGGTTCAGTGCAGGTGAGGTCTCTAAGTGAGGTATATAGGTTATCTCACATGACGGTGAGCATTTTAGTTACATAATACTTCCCATTTTATGTGCCAGCAAGTGGTAATGCTTGTGTAACATTCTTCAGAGAAATACGCTTCACATATCCACAGAGTATAAGTTTGTTTACCATAAGAAATGCCAAACCAGTTATCCTGCTCAAAATATTCTATGGATGAGGACTCTCCTCATAGCAAACATGAGTCTGTATTCACTAAAAGATTAAATAATCACATGTTTACAAGGAGCACCCAGCAATATAAACAAAATTACAAAAAATAGACAGGAAATTCAAATAACAGGGAACAACCCAGTTTAACAGAAACAAAAAGTAATGAGCCAAATAGTACATATAACACGGGATAACATGTTGGGATCGACTAGTAGAAGGCCCAAACTACTGAGTTTGGACTTTATCTCAAGAGGAGTTAGGTGAAGGAGAGGGCTTAGGGGCAGAAGAGAAACATGATCAAGATGTACAGAATTAGTATGTGATTTTTATCCAATGAGGGCAAGCAGAAATGAAGAAAACCTTGAAAGAAAAATTATGGCACTGAAACTGAACACAGAAAATACACCACTTTAAGTAAAACTACTTCACTATTTTAATGAAACAATTTCACCACACATAAAGTGGATATTTTTAAATATATAATATAAAGGTTAATCCTTATTCATTAAGTCCTTTTAGTTCTCTCAACATGAGACATTGTATTGGATCACTATAAGATTCTTTTATGTCAGATGATGTAAAAATTTCAAGAAGTATCACTGTTTTTCTTTCTAGGAAAGGGAAATACCCACTTAAGATGTCAACACAAGTAGAGTGAGGGCATCTGCAAATCTAACACAATTTTGACTAAAGCAACCTTAAAGGTACATGACATATGTGTAATAGTACTGCAGCTAAAATGAGAAACGTATTTTCTGTAAGACTGTAGTGCAAAAGAGAACTGACTCACCTAACTAGTAAGTAAATCTAATAGGCCACTTGTACCTACATCTCAAAGAGAGGTTTTTTAAAAATTCTGTACTCATTTTGGACATAATAATTCTCACAAAGTGATAAAGATTTTGATGCTTACGAAAAAATGGGCTCTGTAAAAACAGCCAACTATTAGTGTTAGAGTTAAAAGTGAAAAAAAATAAAGAGGCAAATAAAGTGAGCATTCTTATCCAGAAACGATATCTGAGTTACGTATGTTACACTTTATTTGCAAATTCAGCATGTCTCAATGGGTTTGGAAAATCTCTCCCGCAACTGTCAAAGGTCTGATTTAAGATACTGTAATGGAGAGTCCCCTACCATCAGTTGTAAAGTTCACGTGTATACCCAAATGCATGCTATTCTGGGAAGTGTATACATATGTTTTATCAGATTCATGGCAGAGTCTAGGACTCAAAATAGGCTATCGCTGGCCTAAATGAATTAATAAATTGCAAGTATTTAGAATACCTTCTGACAGCCAGTAAGAATATAATAAGCATCAGGTATAATGGGAAGAGTCAAAGTTCTTTTATGACACAAAAATGTGTTTCCTCATAATATGGCACCAGGACATAAGGAGTGTATGTAAGGATAAAAGGGAAAAAAAAACTTCACCATCATCTTTCAAAGCAAGGACATTTGAGCTAAGCATTATCAATTACAACAATTGAAGAATGGCTAAACAGGCATTTTAAACACAAGGAGTATTTAAACAGTCTCCATGATTTGAAAGATCAAGGTTATCAGTTTGATGCAAGTAGAAGAATCTCTTCCCTTTTCCATAGAGTCGACTTTGTATCTAAATTTTTCTTTTACCAAACTAAGAGCTAAAAAATCCTTTACAAAAATTTAGAACTTTCTTTAATTAGGTAATTCAAGTTTCATTTCAAAGATTTCATAAGAATTTTTGTCACTATAAACCTGAAAAAGAAGTCTTTGAAGATATTGTTAGAATCGCCCTTTTAGGTGTTTAATTTTGAGACCCAGCTTCCTGTTTTCAGATCCTCACCTCCACGAAAAAATATTCACCTTAATTCTAAATTCTAAAGTGAACTGTATTTATGCTAAAAATACAGTCCTTAAGATGGAACTCAAATCATCTTTGCCTCATACTGTTAGTCTATATTTATGCAAGACAAGTCCAGAATATTAAAAAAATAATAAAAGGTAGATGTGTGCAAGGGTGAACCTAATTCATGTCTATCAGTTTAAGTGACTCGACAACTATGGGAAATTTTAACTTAGTTCTTCTAATTGAATGAAGAATTTCACCACCGAAGGATAAGGCATTATTTCTCAAAAGAAATACATGAAGCATTCTAGCTGACAAAAGTAGCACATAATATCTGCTCTATTATTCTATTAGCATTGTTAAATAAATATTGCACATAGCATACATCACTTACTTTCATTAAAAGCATATTCAAATCCTTCCAGGGTATCAGGAAAATCAAGAGGTGGTTCATCTTTTTTCATCAGCTCATCCAAATCTATCCTAGATAATAAATCTAGAAAAAAAAAAAAGATATGAAATTTACTTACATTGATTTTCAGTTAATAGATATATTTTAAATTATTTTAGGTATTTCTTTGTTCTATTAGATTACTTTTTATGTTGCCATAACTGATAATGTTAATAAAATTTCAAGTTCTCAGAGTGCTATGCTATAACAAAGTAAAAAATCAACATTACATACACACTAACAAAATCATAATTCTTGAGTCAATAACAACTTGAGATCATATGTACCACTATGATAAATTATAAACTTCTATCCTTCAAAATACATAGTTGTTAATTTGTACTTCATTAACTTCCTTCTGCAGTTTTAAAAGATATTAATAAGATTTTTTAAATTTTTGTTAAATTTATCGGTGACACTGGTTAGTAAAATATATATGTTTCAGATGCACATTTCTACTATACATCGTCTATGTGTTGCATTGTGTGCTCACCACCCAGTCAGTTCTCCTTCCATCACCACATATTTGACCCCCTTTACACTCTCCTACCAACCCCTCCCCACCTTACCCTATGATAATCACTAAATTGTTGTTTGTGTCTGAGTTTTTGTTTGTTTGTCTTGCTCATTTGTTGCTTTCAGTTTTATGTCCCACAAATGAGTGAAATCATATATGATTCTCGACTTTTTTTGTCTAACTTATTAAAAGGTCACTAAATTTTACATATAAGTGAAACTACTATTTATGGATAAGGCAGCTTATAAGTTTAAATAGTGGTAATAAAGCATATTCTATTTTTAGGGAAAATTCACAATATTAAAATAAAACATGCTAACTGGAAAAATTAGTGAACTCAAAAGTACTTTTTATTCTTCACATCATTTGATTGTATAGGATCAAAAACATTTGTCAACAAGGTTTTCTTAATAAACATTTTATTTTGGAATCATTTTGATTGACAGAAAAGCTGAAACATAGTACAGGTAGTGTCCTTTACCCACTTCTCCCATCATTGTCATCCTACATTACTATGGCACATTTGTCAAAATGAAGAAACCAATGTCGGTATATTACTAGTATCATCTAACAAATATTACTCATCATTTTTTCCATTAATGTCCTTTTTCTGTTCCAGGATTCCATCCAGGATAGCACATTGTTTGTAGTCATGTCTCCCCAGTCTCCTGTTACCGTTTTTTAGTCTTTGCCTCTCTTCCACGATCTGGACTATTGTAAGAAGTACTGACCAGGAATTTTGTGGAATGACCCTCAATTTAAATTTACCTGATGTTTTGTCTTGTGATTAGACTAGGGTTCTAAATTGTAGAAAGAACATCACAGAGGTGAAATGCCCTTCTCATCACATTATATCAAGGGGAACGTGACACCCACAGGACACCACTGGGGATGTTAACCTCCACCAGCTGGTTAAGGTAGTTGTCTGTCAGACTTCTTCACTATCAAATTACCATTTTTCCCTTTCCACTCTCAGAAGTGACTAAGTTTAACCCATTCTCAGCAAGGGAGAGGAGGAATTATGCTCTACCTTCTGGAGAAGAGAACATCCACAAATATTATTTGTAATTCTTTTGTATGGAAGATTTGGCTCTTTTCCTCCATTTACACATTTATTCAATCAGTATGGACTCATGGACATTTACTATAGCCTTTGGGTTGTAATCCAATACTGCATTATTTATCTTGTTGCTTAAATTGTTACACTGTTGGCCACTGTACACTCTTTTAGCTGG
Organism: Lyroderma lyra; assembly: GCA_004026885.1. Taxonomy (NCBI): domain Eukaryota; kingdom Metazoa; phylum Chordata; class Mammalia; order Chiroptera; family Megadermatidae; genus Lyroderma; species Lyroderma lyra. The sequence continues at coordinate 9,325 of PVJL010011293.1, forward strand.
CTCTCATATACCTATGACATGCTCTCATCTTTTTGTTTTTTGAGCATTGCCTTACTTTCTGCTATTATAAGATGTTCCAGGTTTATCTTTGTGTTTTCCTGACCCAGCCCTAGAATCAGTCTGTCAGCAAACATTTAATATGTCTTGGCTTATATTATGAGATGAGGCAAAAATTCTCATTTTATGTCATCATAGAATCATATCGGAACTCAGAAAAATGAAAAGATAAACTTCAAATTTACTCATTTCCAAAAATATGACATAGTTTAAGTTTTGAGATAAGTTTTTTTTATTCTAACTTAAGTTCCTGAACAGAAAGAGTTCCTAGGATATATAGAAAAAGCAAACCTGTCCCTTTTTTTTCTTTTTTTTTTTTTTTTACAAAAGAAGTATCTCAGGAGTTAACACTTTGCTGTCTCCCACAGAGATTTAACAAATACATCTGTATGGCTCATCAAAATATGCTAGAGAAAAACTTAACCTGTATACAACCCAGTCTCTAGTCTCTCTCTGTAGGACACAAATACAAGCTATCAAAATACTTATAAAAACAAAACATTGTTTGGTGCTGTTCAAACTGCTGTATCAAATAAATCTCAACTCAACACAAAAATATACTATCTTTAACATGCAAACATAAAAAAAGCAGTTTTTAAATTCTCTAGTAAAATGGAAATGTTACATAATACGCAAAAAGGGGATATATGCTGACAAATTTGATTCATTAGTAAAGCTCTGAACACCACATAATACTTTACAAAATAGAGTAAAATAAAGTATTTTTTAATATCAAAAATTGGCTTGGAGCTCTAGAAATATTCTCATTTCTTTCTTTCCCAATGAATTAAGATTCTGGAGCAAAACTGTATTTCCTTCACTTCCAAGTCCACACTTCAAAACTTAGAAACCTGTTAATCAGACACACAGAAACCATCTAATATATAAACAGATGTATTACATCTAACAGTCATTTTCTCTATCAGTTCAGATCATAAAATGCCACCCAATATCTCTATATGATTTTAAATACTTCACATACTTTACCTCATTTGGTCATCACAACCCTATAAAACAATACTATGCATCAGCTTCACTGTCTTTCAGACAAGGAAATAAGCTCAGAGAGGGAAAATGGCTTGTCCAAATTTATACCTTAATAGTAAAATGCGATTAATAAAATAAACATTTCCCAATACCTAACTCAGTGCTTTTCAAAATCACCATACTTACATTATTCTTTGTATCATGTAAACCCTAAAATAATCTGCCCCCTCTTCATTACATTATAAAAAGTAAACAGATATGAAAACAGAAATACACTTTTCCTTTGCTCTAAATATTATTTTGAATGATAACATAAACTAAATAAATAAGCATTCCTCAAACTTCTCCTCTGTCAACTAGAGAACTAGATACAGATTTTTTTTTATTTCATCAGACTGAGAAAACATGTGGAAAGGAATTATCAGAGATTATTTTCTGCTTTGTAAAAGGAAAGCAATACAGTGTAGCCGCATTTTACACAGAGAATGGGTTGTAAATCCAATGAATTAGGTAAAAATCAAGTATAATAAAACAATTCCATTGCAAATCCCTTCAATCACCTATAAAATACCTACAACTGAAACAGTGTAACTTAAGTTTGCATCAGATGTGATACTACTGGTTTGTTTTTGTTTTTTATTAAACATTCCTCTGGTGATTAAAGTGATTCAGCAACTAGAATTCTAAACTTCAATTAAGCACATGCAATAACTGGATAAAAATACCCAAAAGATACCAAAAAGAACTGAAAACAGATTCAAACAGATATTTGTACTCCTACGTTCATAGAAGCATTATTCACAATAGCCAAAAGATGGGAAAAAATCCAAGCGAATGGTGTGGTGCTTAATTTTGTGTGTCCACTTGATTGGGCCATGAGGTGCACACACATGTGGTTATCTGGGGTGTGTCTGTGAAGGTGTTTCTGGATGAAATTAACATTTGAACGTGCAGACTGAGTAAAGTGGACTGCCTCACCCGCTTCCCTACCCCACCCATAGGGATGAATCTCATCTGGTCCAGTGAAGGCCTGAGCAGAACAAAAATGTATACACACAGAAAGCCAGGGAACATGTGTGGGAATAGATATCAAAGGTCTGGAAGGAACAATCAGATCATATTTACTGATATGGGCTCACTAAGCAGAGATTCTGTGTCTAATGTTGCGGTATGGGTAGTTAAGAAAAGTTCTAATGGTTTGATTGGCTGGCTGAAATAGACCAAAAGGTGGCCCACAGTGAGTGAATTTGCTTTGGTTAAATGTAGAGAAAGGGATTCAAAGGAATGTTGGAGTTGATTTGTCATTGAAGACCTACTCACCCACAATGGGAGAATCTAGAAGATGTATCTTTGACCACTACCATGAGAAATAAATTTGTGAGGAGAACCCTAGCATCCATGAAGAGCTCAATGATGGCTCCTTTTTTATGCTAGACCTTACAGTAGGAACCGAAGTCACTGAATTAAGAAACCCACGTGTGGTGTGAATAACTGGATCCTGGGATGGCAGCAGCCAAGTGGCAGCACTTGACCACCAAAAACAAGGTAGGCATGGTTACCATAATGAAAAGAAGAGCAGCAATCAGAATAGTCTGACTTGCACAGATCTATGTCATTGGCTACTTACTAGAAGTGAGATAGGAAGCCTACTAAATTCTTACTTGAAATGTGTAATATAAACAGAAAAGTGCTAGGTCATATAAACAAAAGTCTAACCTGAATCATAAAAACATAGTCACAGTCAATTCTCAGACTTAAGCCATAGTACCTACCCAGAAACTCTTTGGAGAGGGACAGGCCAATTCTCCATAAGGGATGACCCAGGTACACTGCCAAAAATTATACTGTTAATGTTTTTCCCATCCTTTACCAAAGAAATCTAAGGTTTTTTACCAGGATGACTGCACTGGAAAAAAAGAAATAATCAGACTTTTCATGGTCGTTGGACCCTGGCTCTGAAATGACACTGATTCTAGGAGACCCAAAAGGTCACTGTGGTTCACGGTGTCAGAGTGGGGGCTTATGGAGGACAGTTTTAACTCAGATCTATCTCACAGTGGATCACTGAACCCACTCTATGGTTACTTCCTCAGTTCCAGAATGCATAATTAGAATAAATACTGCAGAAACTGGCAGAATCCCCACACTGGTTTCCTGACCTGAGGAATCAAGGTTATTGTGGGAAAGGCCAAGTGAAAGCCCCTAGAACTGCCTCTACCTAGGAAAACAGTATACACATACACACACACACACACACACACACACACACACACACACACATATACACTACAGGATTCCTGGACAAAATGCAGAAATTAATGCCACCAAAGAACTGAGTTCACCTATCTGGCCTGTCCAGAAGACAGATGGAACTTGGACAATGAGAGTGGATTGTCACTAAGCTTAACCAGGTGGTCATTTCATGCAGCTGCTATACCAGACGTAGTTTCATTGCTTGAGCAAATTAATACATACCCAGGTGCCTGGTATGCAAATGCCTTTTTCTCCATTACTGTCAATAAAACCCACCTGAAGCAGTTTGCTTTCAGTTGGCAAGGCCAGCAATAGACCTTCACTATCCTGCCTCAGGGATATATTCCTAAATCTTAATTTAGTTCACTTGATTTTAATCACCTTTCTCTTCAACATAGTATCACTCTGGTCCATTACATTAATGATATTATATTGACTGGACCTAATAAGCAAAAAGTAACAACTACTCTAGACATATGAATAGTGGTAAGACATTTGCATGTCAGAAGGTGGGAAATCTGATAAAAATCCTCTCTTCCCATTTGCTACTCAAGTTCTCCAATATGGCTTTCATTTCAACAATTCACTGAAACAGCTCTTTGTGAAGATCATGAATGACCTACACAGTGTCAAATCCAAAAGCGAATTCTCAGTTCTTGTCTAACCACACTTATCAGCATGACTAAATTAATTACTCCCATTTTCTTCATTTGTTATTCAGGACCTCGATCTCTCACTCCTGGTTCTCAGCCTCTTACTAGAAATTCATTTTCAAGCTCCTTTGCTGTTTTCTCCCCATCCTGATCCTAAGGTTGAGATGCCCCAGGGCTCAATCTTCAGATTTCCTCTCTCTTTTGGCTACACTGACATCCCTAGTGACTCAGTTATGATCATACCTTTAAATACTATATCTATGCTAATGAGTCTCAAAACTATCATCTCTAACTCAAATGTTCTCCCAAAACTCCAAACTCAACTTCTCCATCTTCATGTTCAAGGGGCATTTCAGTTTAATATTTAATACATCTAAAATCTAACTCTTGCTTTCCACCACCACCACCACCTGCTTTCCTCAGTTTTCTTAATCTAATTAAGAGCACCTACCGCAGAGTTATTTAGACCAAGAACCTTCCAAGTTATCTTAGTTGTTTCTCAAACATCTCCTGTCTAATCGAACTGCAAATCATGTCATCTCTTCCTCCAAAACATAACCAGAATCTACGCATTCTTTATCATCCCTTCTGCTAACACCCTAATCCAAGGCATCATTATCTCTCACATTTGTGAGGAGAAAGTAATGCTCTGAGCCATTTTTCCAGTTTTGTATTACACCATCTCTTTTATGGATCATTTGCTCTAAAAGCAGGGGCAAGGTGAGGCAAAATGAGTTAAGAAACTGGAGATATATATATATATATATATATATATGCATTAGGTTTCATGAAAAGAGATAAAAGAAGGTAGGAGAGACCCTTGAGGTATCTTCATCACCCAGCCTCGCACAGCAGGATAGGACAGCAGCTAGGGATTCACAGACGTGGCCACAGCCAAAATGTTGTGGTAACATACTTAGCTAGGGCATCTCCTACAAAGCATCTGAAGACCAGATAGACTCTACGCTGAATCCAGTACAAGAGACTTTTATCACCTGGCATAGCTGGCTTTTCAACATTTAGAAAAGCCATAAGAGAGTTTTTCTACCACCAAAAAAGTAACAGGGAGAGCTTGCACAAGTTACTTAGATAATCTGATCTTCGGCAAGTCACTACACAGAGTGAAATGTAGGATAATGAAGAAACCTTACAGGTCCATAATGAAAACTCCTTTTAGGAGTAAAGTTATTTCAGATAGCTGATTTTTAAAAAGTCTAGAACTCACAATTCCCAAAGAATGTCTAAGTAGATTCCTTTTGAGATGTTAACATAGAGAGACTCTCATAAAATATCTCTAGTGCCAATGTCACAAAGAACACGGGATTAGGGAGATCATTATCCTAAACCTAGTATGGCATTCCAATCAACAAAAATAGGACACTAGTCTTGACTCAAAACACTTATAGTGTTAGTTTGATCATTATAAATATATGGCCTCAAATTAGAAAAGCATTAAGAATTCTTACAGCTGTAAAATCACATCATTCTATGATTTAGTTACTGAGTAAAGACTATCTCTCAGACACTAAGATAGTTATTGTGAGGGATACAAATAATTACAAATAATTTAAGTACTATTCTTATTTTAGAATTAAAACAAATGACAGGTAACCTAAATGTTCCTATTCCTATACCTATCAAAAGTTAGGCACAATGAAAATGCAAATTAAATATGTACCTTTCAGTGCTGTTGTCTTTTCTTTTTCATCTGGACCTCCCTGCTGGATTTGTGCCATGCTTATCCAAATTGGCAACAAAATTAAAGAGCTCAAGGAAATAGACATCAATCTTCAGAAGACCGTCTAGAATGAATGAAAGCAATAAATTAAGCTCTTCTCAATCCTACCTATTCCATGAGAATTTCCTTGATCTTCCCAATTGGGATTAATCTCTCTATCCACTGCACTTTGTTGATGCCTATACTACAGTACTTATCAAAGTCTGCCTTGCATTATAGTTATTTATGTATTTCTCTGGGTCAGCTAACAGATCACAAGCCCCAGGACAGAGGTATCAAGTTTTTTCATCTTTATATCTCATGGCACCAAACAGAATACCTTATAGCACACAGAGGTACCTAATGTCTCTGAATTGAATTTAACTAAACTTACTATTTAGGTTCAGTTCTTTATTATCTAATTAAAAAAATATCTCCTGGTATTATCAAAAACTTTAAATTCCTTTTAAAATAAAATGTCAAAATGTGCCATTTACAAGGTTGGATTGTCTTTGCCTGCACCAGATAGCCAGAAATAGAAATAATATAAGTACGTAAAGTAGCTATAAATTACCTCTAATGTAATTCAAAATACAACTTTAAGGGGAAAAAAAAATAACCCTTTTAAATATGAAGTCATGTCACATTCAATGTCTGGAAGCCATACTCTATAAATGGCACTCCAGTAAACAATAATAATACCATGATTTATTAAAATCTAATTCTGCATTTAAAACATAAATAAATGGCTTTTTCCAGAGTGCCCATAAACAATAAAACAAAACAAAAAAACCACTACTCTTAAAGTTTAAAAGAAAAAAAATACATTTATAATGAAGAAAATTAAGTTAAACCATAACTGTTATGAAATTATTTAAAAGCTACATTCATGACAATAATAAAACAGGACTGAATAGTCTTCTGATTGAGGAACCCAACTGATTTGCTACCCACAAAGCAAACATCAGTTTCCATTCAGTGGTACACTTCATAATTATTTTTTTTTTAATGAGGTGTTTTCATAGTCAGCAGAGTGTAGCAGGAAATACTTAAAAAAACTAATATTGAAAATAATACTTTTAAACCATGAATGTTCCAAATGTTCTTAACGCAATGCTGCCTTTACCTCAATGCTAACTGTAGGTGGGGTGGTATAAGAGGAAGGGCGTCTTCGCTCCCCCACTAACTAGCAATAGGGCCTTGACAAATTCCTGAACTTCTCTGAGCCTCATTTTCTACATTTGTAAAATGTAAATGATAATCATGCTGCCCTTACAGTGTAAGGTAAAATGTAAAACATTTAGTACAGTGCCTGATGCATAATTCTGTGCTCAACATATACCAGCTTACATTTTTTTAATTGCTGTAAATGTATCTCAACTTCACCACTTAATAACAGCTCTGGGCCAGGGACAATCCAAAATCCTCAGTTTCCTCCTTTATAAAATGTAGCTCATATGGTAGTGGTTGAGAATTAATATTATAGAAAGTTTGTATAACTGATCATTGCTAATATTAGCAATATTATTGCTTCTCAATAGTGTGAGTGTCCATAACTAGAATACAGACTACCATATTTTGCCATGCATAATGTGCACCCATGTTTTTGGCCCAAGCGTACATGAAAAAAAACTTTTGTTTTATTCTTTAATTCAAATTTTATTTGTTTATATTTAGGTACTTGTTGTATCTATTACAAAGGAATTTTAGCATTTTTAACATATTATAGTACAAGAAATTTTATGTAATAAATAATTACAAAACAAGAACAGATACAAGGTACAAGAAATTTTATGTACAAAATTTTATATACATAAAATAACCTATTTATCATATTCCAGGGTATTATTTTGCATATGAATAGCATTATTGATTTCTAGCGTTATACTTTTAACTTATTAGCAAAAATAAAAGAATTTAAAACATATAAATATGGAATTAGTACTACCCATGGATAATGCACATCCTTATTTTTCCCTCACAAATTTGGGCAAAAAAGTACACATTATACACAGCAAAATATGATATATTTGACTGAAAAAGCATTTTCACTTAATGTGGAAGTAGCTGCTATTTTTCTTCTGTGAATAGGTAAGTCAAAAACTCTGTAGATACTACATAAATAAAATGTGTCTATATTCCTTCAGGAGACATATTCTACTCTATAGCTTAAGCAGTGTGCAAGATGCCAGAGGACAATGGTGAGTCAAACAGACACGGTCCCGGTCCGAGTGGGGGCTCACTCTCTAGCTACCAATCAAACTGTCAAAGAGCCACAAATAAAATATGTAAGACCTAGACTAATAATTATAACACTGATATAAAAAAAATGTATTGGTAAGGGCAATCTATATACCTTCAGAAATTTGTCTTATCTTTGAAGTCTCACAAGTTTGTGCACAAGTTTCACCAACAACTCTTTATTAAACATCATCTTGCAGCAGAAATTAAAGAGGAATGTTCATAAGAAGAGATTCCACACAGTGTGCTTTGCTAGCAATACCACAATTAAATTATCTATGGGGGACTGCTTACATCTTTTACTCCATCTCTCTGCCAATTCAGTATTTCTTCTAAATATAAACTGTTAGGTTATTTTTCATTGGTCCCAAACTGCCTGGTTTCTAAATAAAACAATTTATATGATTATTTCATTGTGATTGTGTTAATGAAGGTAAAATTATAAAATATTTCCGGCACTAGAATCATTTTTAAGATTCATTATTTTGAAGTTTTGGGTATCTAATGTATAGCATGATGATTATAGTTAATAATGTATTGTATATTGACTGCTAATTACTGTCTGTGACCCTAAACCTTGCAAAGCAGGTAAGCATAAAGCAAAAGCTATTTGCTTGCTCTCTTACTCAGTGTTAGATTTTTACTCTCTCAAGTTATTTTCCATGGCTGTGGCACATCTGGTGAAACTAAATCAGGAACATTATAAATTCTCAATTTAGTTCTCCTAATAAGAATTCAGACTTATAACCTGCATGACCACAGATAAACACTACTGAAAACGCAGCCAGCAAGCAGTTTGATAACTTTGATATATATTAATATGTTGCACTCGACATAGTTTATTTAGTTATTATCTGATGGAGGTTTGGTTATAGGGAATAAAGTGGTAGAAGGATTTTACTGATATGAATTGGGACACAGTTGACATGTTGCATACTTCATGATAACCACTGCTGTTTAAATATGGTTTCCTAGAAATGGTTACAGTACAAACTAGATTCAAAACATCTCAGTTTGTGATTTCATTCTGCGAACTACACAAAGCAATTATCATATCTTCTTCCCTTCTATGATTCCAACAGAGAATCTACTATGTATAAATAAAGCTGTAAATAACTTGTCATGTGTAATCTTTATCCAGTCAGCATTTCAAAACATGAAAGAGCAGAATATTTCTTAGCTTCTGTTTGCTCAAAATATGGCTTGAGCACTTCTAAAATCTACAGAAAGATACACAGAAGCGTTAGTTTCTACATCTGTTTTTAGGCAGGTATTAAAATGGGAACTAGATATAGAAGATTTTTGCAACAGAAGACCTTTTAATTCCACATTCTAAATGCAATGATGAATGTACATAATATGTCACAAGACAAGTAAAATTGGGTTAATTTCCTGGAACCCTTAGAGCTGGTTTGGTCCTGAAGAATCTATGCTCACTATGTCAGGCTCTGGAAATCCACCTCACAATAGCCTACTTGCAAGTACAGTACGTGACTTGGTGCCAGAGATTTGTGAGGAAGCAAAAGACCTATTCAAATTACTCAGAAGTTGCTCATCAACAAAGGTTAGTTTATAATAATCCTGGACAGCTTATAGTTCTGAGGCTATAGGGCAAAAACTGTAATGTTTTAGAGTAAGAGTGTGTGTGTGCACACATGCACACAGATACATGAGCATTGGGAAACAGGCTGGAGAACAAGGGTATCAGACTAAAGCAGACACAGAAGACAAACCAAACCCCAGGGCAAAATGAGCTCTTGATCCTTAGAAAATGGTGGTTTCTATAGAAAATGTAATCTATGTTTGATCAGCATTTAGCTCAAACTAGGAATACCAGGGTTCCAATCCATGACTCTAATTCCTTCATTTCCCAAGCAATGTGATACAGTAAGTTTTAAATGAGAAATAGATTTTTTTTATCTCAATTACACCACCTAGTTAGGGTGACTGCGAAGATTATATGAAAAAAATGTACATAAAAACATTTTGAAAACTATAAATTTCATTGTAAATATTTACAATACACATAAAACCAAAACCAACTGAGTTCCAATTAATTTGTGCTCAAACTCCAAAAAGGATATCCTAATCTGTACATAGGAATGAGAAACTCTTGATGTGCATTATTTCAGTGAAGTCTATTTAGAGCTAATTAACAAATAATAAAACTCCACTATAAATACCTGTTGAGTTGACTTGGGTTTCCAAGATTATATTGAAGATAATCATAATGCAATTTAAATTAATTTTTTGATACACTTTATTTGCATTCTTTTGCAATCTTATTAAAATAGATTCACGTATGAATTCCCCCTTCATTTATATTAAAGTTGTATTCAAAGAACACATGTTGACCACAAAGTTACCAAATCCTTACATACCCATTATCTTATTAGGTCATCACCATAACTGGCAGGAGTAGGTTGACATATCTGCATTGTACAGAGATGAGGCATCTGGGCTTTGAAAAGCAAAGTAACCTGATTAAAGGCAACCCAGATGGTAAGGGGCGGTTAGGATGCTAACTCTGGTCTTCTGACTCTTGGTTATGAGCTCCTTCTACTCTCTCTACCATGCAGGTAGTCAAACTAATCAACTTCAACTAGAAAAACAATTCTAGTTTCTTTCCACTTTCATGTAGTAATTTACAAGAAGTATTACAATTTTAGAGTCTGAGCAAGTTGGAAGTAGTTAATTTATATAATTAACTCTAAAATTGCAATACTTCCTATAAGTGTGTGTGTGTGTGTGTGTGTGTGTGTGTGTGTGTGTGAGAGAGAGAGAGAGAGAGAGAGAGAGAGAGAGAGAGAGAAAAAACTATCAACCAGAATCGTCTCAATTTATTTGGTTTGCAATTCAGAGTTCAGATTGATAAAAATTACTCCCTATCATTACTGACAGTACTTTGGTAAATAAAGAGTCAAAAGTTAAGGAATATCAAATACAAAGGTTTTAGAGTCTCTGCAAGACAATGCTAAAACTGAAGCTAAGAAATTAAACAAGGGCAAAGACAATTCTTAAGACAAATTTCAATTCTGAAACACCCTTGAAAAGAAAAAAGCAATTTACAGTCTTTTATGAAGTTTTCATCTTATGGAGCAGAAATAGCAGAGATATAGCCCAGCACAAAGTAATTCTCAAAAAGAAGATTTGCTCAAAATTTTAGAAAAACAGAATATGACAAACAAATACTGGCCTCTATTTCACTGGTCAAATATAAGTGTCATATAAGCTACTTAACAAACTACAGAAATGATCCCTGAAAGTATAGTCTTCATATAAGCTACTTAAGACACACTAATTCTATGGTAAACAAAAACAATAAAACATAATTAATATTATACGTATATATAACTCCAGGCCAAATCAAACAAATAGAAACTACCTTCCTAAGATTTCAAAGTAGCCAATACCATGAAATAGCAGTAATAACACATTTTCAGAGCCTGCCGTCAAAGTTTCTCTACTATAAGCTCTACTACACTTACTAGCAACTTGGCTAAGCTTTGTGAACTCAAGGTCCAACCTAGATTTTAAAATATATTTAACACACATGTGGTAGACACTAACATGAACTCTCCAGATGCCCCTTCCAGGGGAACTCGCTGCTCAGCTGAAGGGAGTACAGTCAGCAAACAGCCTTCAGTTGTCCCCCACATGAAGTTGGCCTCAGAGGCAGAGAGTTGCCTCACTCTAGTTTACCTTTTCCAGGTTGACCCTCACTCACAGATAAGCCAAGTGGAAATATGAAGGCCCAATCATTTCAGCCTGATGCAGGTCAACTCTGACAGGCCGTATTTGCTCCAGAGCTTGCCGCCAGGATGGCTGAGTCATTGTCAGGTAGAGTCAACTTCTACCTCTGACCAATCCTGCTGTCTGTCCTCCTCCTTTTTACAAGTGTTGATCTCTACTAAGTATATTGTGCTTCAAGTTTGTCTCAGCATCTATTTCTGAAAAGTCTAAGCTGTGACAATGTACTTTTCTAAATGTTTTACAAAAAATCTTTGATGTTAAAAGATGTATCCATTATATATAAAAAACTCTGACAACTCAACAATAAAAAGACAAATGATCTAATTTTAAAAATGGACAAAGAATGTGAATCCAGATTTCTCCAAAGAAGATACACAAACAATCACAAAGCAATGACCAAAAACTGCAAAAAATCTATTTTCAACATTTTCAGGCACTTGGAAAATGCAAATCAAAAACACAATAAGATACAGTTTCATACAGTTTCATAACTTCAATATAAACAGTAACAAGTTTTGGTGAGAATGTGGAGAAATTGGAACCCTCATACATTGTTAGTGGGAATATAAACTGGTACAACCAGTTTAGAAACGTTTGGCAGTTCATCCAAATGTAAAACAAGATTTACCATATGACCCAGCAATTCCACTTTTAGGTATATACACAAGAGAAATAAAACACATGTCCACACCAACACTGTTATTAATACATAAATGTTCATAGAAGCAGTATTCATAATTGCCAGAAAGTAGAAACAACTTAATGTCTATCAAGTAATGACAGAATAAACAAAATGTAGCATATCCATACAATAGAACATTATTCATTAATAAAGAATGAAGTATCGATGCAGTAAGAATGACCTTGAAAATATTATGCTGAGTGAAATAAGTCAGTTACAAAAGTTCACATATTAAGTAATTTAATGTTTTGGGGAGTTAATGAGGAATGAGGGAATGAGGAGTGACTGCTATTGAGTTCCTGATTTCTTTCTGAGGTGATGATTTCCAAATCGTCCTAAAGAGATACATTTATTTCTATTGGAGTAGTATCCCTCTGTGTATTAAATGGCTCTCACTATCTCTTCTATATAGGTATAAGGCTAAAGGTCAAAGCCCTGTCTTCAAAAAGGAGGAGGTTTGACCATCACATTCTCTTCTTTTTTCCTTCCAGGAAATAAGTGTGATGAGTGGACTTCAGGCAGACTCACTTAAAGGACTTCTCTCTTCAAATATCCCTACCATCCCTCCCACCACAGCCAGCCTGACAATCATCTAGGACTGCTCTATCTAGACATTGGGAACAAACACATTATTTTCTAGGCATAAAAGAACATTATATATAAAGTTTTTGTAAATCACAGTGCTGAACTCTAACTTGTTCTAGTCCTGTGCACTGGGGGTTCTCTGGTGATGGTAATTTGCTTCCCTGGCATGTCATTATCCCTCGCACACTTCTTCCAATGAGAATCTGGTCAGAAGCACTAATTCACTTTGGTCATGATTTAGTTAATTCCTTGGCCACATACCACCTAATAGCACATTAATTTTTCCCAATTTTTAATGAGGATTAATATTTGTAATAACTGCTTTAATGTTTATTATTAGTTTGATTATTATTGCAACTTATTCCACACATTGTGCTAACTTACAATACTTTAAAGTGAGAAACGTACCATTTGCTACAGGGAAAGAAAATGAAGACAAATTTGAGCATATAATCAAGCAATTTACTCTTAAGCCCAGGAAGCTATACTAGTAACACCAGCAATAAAGTTTAATGGCAAAGTTAAGCTTTGTGGAGACCACAAGTTGTACTGCAAATACAGCATTTAAGTACCAATCATCTCCAATGTCTACTGGCAATTCATAGTGTTTATTTAAGGGGAAAATCTCTGTGAATCCTGACTTTACCTAAATGTGTTAACAACTGAGAATGTTTTCATTTCAGTGCCTTCAGAATATATCTTTTTCTTTTTTGGCTTCTAGAATTTCCTAATTCTTTATGAAGAGATAGTACTTTCTAGAATTTCATGTTTGTACCACATTTCAACAATACCCATATCCTGGGGCCAACAGGAGATGAACTCAAGAAAGATCTGAGGAGGCTCTATATTGCTGTGATACTATAAATATCTGATCTTAAAAAAAGAAAATGAGGAATTTGAAACTTCAAGTCACCTTTTTAACATACCATATTAGTTACAGTGGTTATTTACTTTATTCAGAAAACAATATGCACAATTCATGCCTTGCCTAAATTAACAAAGGATTTGAGGCAGCAAAATTCTCTTATTCCAAAAACAAAGAGCTCTGAACCTTCCTGGCTTCTACAAAATATTTTTCTCTCCACAAAGGACAACCATCACTTAGCCATGCTATTAATTACAAGAAATTAGCTCTGTGGCCCTAATATTGCCAGCAAAAGGATACTCTGCGAAATGTTAAACCATTTATGTTATCAGACCTATGCTTAAACACACTTATACCAAATGGTTCTCGCCACTATTGTCTACATATAAGCACAAGGTCATAGAATCTCTTCCTTTGACCATGAGAGTCAAGAATTTTACACCAGACTTCACTTCCAACATTAAGCAAAGTCCCCTAAGGGAACTACCTGTTGAAAATAACTAAACTTGAAAAGTACATTATAAAACATTAGAATATCTACTAATGTAGATATTAACATAAAGAAAGAAAACCATAATAATTTCATTATCTGCAGAAGAAGTATTTAATAAAATGCTATACTCATTTTTGAAAGAGAAGTCATAGCAAACTAGGAATAAAAAGGAACATCCTTAACATGATTGAGGCATTCAAAACAAACAAAACACAGTAAAACAACTCTTCTTGGTTATATATTAAGAAGATTCCTTTTAAAATTAAATACCAGAAAGAATGCCCACCATTACCACTTTCTTACAGGCACTCCTCACTTAATGACCACATTCCATTCCTACGACTAGGTCATTAAGCGAATTGGTAGAAAAGTGAAGAGCTTAAAGGCATATGTATTGTGGTGTGTTGTGGTGCCACAGGGTATGTATTTTTTCAATAGATATCACATAATACCATATGTAGTCTTGTGTGATTGCAAATGTTTTGTGTAGTGAATACTAACCAACTGTGGGAACAAGAGAAAGACTGAGAAAGGGGATTCCCAAGACTCACATAGACTGAGAAAGGGAATCCCCCAAGCTGGAGAACTGGTTGTAAGTCCAAGAGGTCATTAAACAGGAGGTCATTAAGTGAGGCGTGGTCATATTACCACTTCTAATCAGCTTTCTGGAGGTTCTAGCCAGTATAATGAGATATGGAAAAATAAAAATGTGTTAAGAATTAGAAGGTGGAAAACAAAGTTATTATTTTCTGATGATATGACTATCTAAAACAATAACAAGAAAAATAAACAAGATTTTCTGACCAAATAATAAGAATAAAAAGAGAATTTAGCAAGATGGCTAAAGTGGTTTGTATATAAAAACAAAGTGTATTTGTAAATACTAGTAGCCATCTGTTATAAAGCAGGTTTCTTGAAAAAGAAGATAATTTATAACAGCAAAAAATAAAAATCTATATATTAAGACTAAACCTAACAAAAGGTATTTTAAACCTATAAGCAGAATATGATAAATGTTACTGAAACACATTAAAGGTGCCTGAAATACATGAAGAGATATACCATATTCATGGATAAAAAGATTCAATACTGTGAAGATATTAATTTTCCTCTAACTGAAAAAAGGATTCAGTATAATTCCACTCAAACCAACAGTTTTTTACAGAACTTGAAAAACAATTTCAAAAAGTTCTATAGAATAAGAATGGCCAAGAATAGCTAAGACACTCCCAAAGAAAAAGAATGTCATAGGAAGACTTACCTTACCATGTATGACAGTAATTAAGATAACATGTCACTAGTACTGGAAGAAACAAACTGATCAATAGAATAGAATGAAACTCTGAAACAAATCCACATAACAGGTTCATATAACACAGATAGCAATAACGTATTACTTGAAGGATGAACTTTTCAATAATTGGGACAACTGGTTAACTACATGATAAGAAAAAATCAAATTAGATATCTACATCACTCCATACATTGACATTACATGGTGGTAGTGGTGGAGTGGATTAATGGCAGAAATCTAAAAATCAAAAGTTTAAAATATTTTAGGATATAAAAATATCAGAACTACTGTTTTGATGTTGGGGCAGGGAATACAACCATAGTGAGGTATTATTTTACACTCACCAGACTACAAAAAATTATTAAGTCTGACAATAACAAAAGTTAAAAAGAATGGAATATAACAGATATTCTCATTCCCATTGTTAATCAAAATATAAACTAGCACAGCCACTTTAGAAAAACTGGCCTAGATTTCCAAGTTAAAAATTCTTGTAATTGTTAACCCAACAATTTCACCCTTTGGTACACCACGTGGTCTTAATACATCTACATTTGAGGACAGGTATAAAAACATTCACAAAATGCCAGAAGTGATAAACCTTTAATCTCCCAGTTTTTGCAAATCAAAAATTTGGGAGCAGCTAGGCTGGGAGGCTCTGACTCAGGTTCATAAGGTTGCAATCAAAATATATTGGCAAGGTCTGCAATTATCTGAGGGCTTGAGTGGGACTAGAGATGACTCACTCACACATATGAATTACAGGTAATGTTGCTAATACCTCAGTACCTCCCCACATGGGCTTCTTTGTAGGTCTGCTTGAGTGACACCATGACATGGCTTCTGGATTTCTCAAGAGAGAGCCAGGAAAGCAAGGGGAAAGATACAAAAGTCTCACCATCGATTCCTCAATAGTTTATTGGCACACCAGGCTACACTATTCAATGTAGGAGGGGTCTACACAGAGGCACAAATATCAAGAAGCAAGGATCATTGGGGGTCATCTTTCAGTCTGGCTATTCAAGTAGAAAAGGCTGTTCTACAATTGTAAGAGGGCAAATATACTGTAGTATATTAACAGACATGAATACTAACAATGTGAAAATGAATGAACCAGAATTACACTCAAAAACATGAATTTTCCAAAAACAATACTGAGTGAATAAATAAGTCTCAGGAGACTACATATAGTATGATAGCAATATTATGGAGTTCAAAAACAGATACCACCTCACACCTGTGAGAATGGCTGTTATCAACAAGACAAGGAATAACAAGTGCTGGGGAGGAAGTGGAGAAAAAGGAACTCTCGCACACTGCTGGCGGGAATGCAAACTGGTACAACCACTGTGGAAGGCAGTGTGGAGGGTCCTCAGAAAATTGGGAATGGAGTTACTATTTGACCCAGCAATCCCCCTTCTGGGGAGCTACCCAAAAAACCTGAAAACCTTCGTCCACAAAGACTTATGTACCCCAATGTTCATTGCAGCGCTGTTCACAGTGGCCAAAACATGGAAACAACCAAAGTGCCCTGCGACAGATGACTGGATAAAGAAGCTGTGGTACATATACACAATGGAATATTACTCAGCTGTCAGAAAAGATGAAACATTGCCATTTGCAACAAAATAGATGGATCATCACGCTAAGTGAAATAAGCCAGACAGAAAAAACAAGAACCATATGACTTCACTCATATGCGGAATATAAAACTGAAAGCAACAAAGAAAAAACAAACAAAAATAATTCATGGACACAGTCAATAGTTTAGTGGTTACCTAGGGAAAACTGGGGACGGGGTGGGAGCAGAGAAAGCGGGTGGGAGGGGAGGGAGGAGGAGCCGGATATATGGTAATGGAAAGAGAACTCACACTGAGTGATGAACATACAATGCAACACACAGATGTGTTGTACACCTAGAACCTATTTAATTTTTGCTAATCAATGTCACCCAAATAAGTCTAACAATAAAAAAACAATAATATCCCACAACTTCATAATAAAATATTTTAAAATACAACTATGCATGTCTCAAAATGTCAACTGTCATTTATGTTTCTGTTCTTTGTTTGGTATACTGCCACTAGTAAATATAACAAGCAAATTAAGGCTTTGAAGATACACAAGCAATTAAAAATTTTAATGCTGACATAATAAGCGGCTGTTATAAGCAACTTGAAAATGAAAGATGAGAACTTAGAATTCAATTCTGAATAGTCTGCTCCCTTGGCTACTAAAGATGGGCTCATCTAGTCACAAAATATTATTTCCCACAGAGGAATCATCTGATAGTCTTTCAACATGACAGAAAAATAGACTTTAACTCTGAAAAAAAAAAAAAGTTCTTTGTTTTTCCAAAATAAGGTGAAAAAGGAAAATGCTGTAAACAGCAGCCACTGGAGGGAGACTTGTTGTTAAAATGAGAATAAAACAAGCATAAAACATTTTATCTGGTGCTTTGTCTGAACATAACATTTTGTTAAACTCATTTCTATTTGTTTAAATGACAAATGCTGAAAATACTTTTTCTGCATGAGAGTTAAACTTCCTTTCACTGAAAAATAAATGTTGATTCAACCATCCTTTATTGGTACACAAATTAGCAGTAAGAAATTATAAAGCTGCCTAGACTAACAAAGAATTAGCACCAATGCTCAGTCTAAGTGTATATTTAAAGGCCTATACTTGATTTTAAATAAGCCTATATTTTGTTTATTTGAAATATTATCCACAAAATCTGCTGTAAGACTTCAGGCACTACTTAGTCCCTAAGTAACTACCTGAAATCTGACTAGACATAAATTGACAGAACTTGTGCAAACTTGTGGCATTGCTCTTCATGTGGTTAATGGGTTTTGTTTAGTTTCTTAATAAAAACATTTATAGCACATGCGCTAACACACACATCATCTCAAAGTAAGCTGTAAGCTTTCAGTGCTAAGCCTTTTACAGATCACTAAGTACAAGGGTACTATTTAAGGAAGTTTAAATAAAGATTCAAAACATAAAATTACAGACTAGAAGGACATAAAAGTAAGCTCTTTCACAATTCCAGGTTTTATGTTAATAGTAGTTATATACTATAAAACAGACACCAGGCTCCTGGTCAAGTCCTGAAACAACTCCAAAAGTAACAACCCTTCCACTTTAAAATGATTCCCTTATACAACCAATATTTTGGCGCTGACTTCTTAAACTCAAGAGTCCTACTGTGATTTAGTCAGTGAGCCAACAAAACTGTCAGTCAGTTCTGAATAAGAACTATTCAGAAAAAAAGCAAGAAAATGAAATGTAGAGTAAACTCTGAAATAAATTCACTTGGAGGAGCATAGAAATTCATCTGACAAGGTATTCAACTGAATAGAGAACACGTAAACTAAGAACACAGATTTAAAAAATAAATCAGTAACAACAGATAGGAAAGAATATAATTCAGACATTTGTGCCCAAAGAAAAAATTAACAAAGCTAGCAATTATAATATGATATTCTACATCAAAGATGTTTCTAAAATATTGTTTATTTATATTTTTAAAAAAATGGCAGTCACAAAATAGTCACAGGGATGTGAAATACAGGATGAGGAATACAGTTAATAATGTTGCAAAAACTATGCATGGTGTCAGATGGGCACTAGACTTATCATGGGGAGCACTTCATAATTATATAAATGCTTAACCACTGTGCAGTATCCCTGATACTAATATAAAATAATATTGAATGTCAACCATAATTTAAAATATATATAAAGTTGGATAATTAATTTCACGAACTCATCCCAGAAGTGCTGCATACCTCATTGCTGAATATCACTACAGTCACCTTCGAAGTACTCCCCTTGGGAAGCTGTGCACCAATGCCTGCGCCTAGTCCACCCTTCAAAGCAATTTTGGAACTCTTTTTCTGGAATGGCTATTAGAGCTGTCGTCATACCCAAAATTGACAATGAAGTTCACGAACTTGGCACCGTGCACTTACATTGGCAACAATGTATAAACAACTCAGTAAGGTGTCATAATCTTGCCAAATATGACACCTTACCGAGTTGCTTGTACAGTTCTGCCAACATAAGCGCGTGTGGCAAGTTCACAAACTTGTCAGACTTTGGGTACGATGAGAGCTCTGATGGCCATTCCAGAAAAAAAAAGTTCCAAAATTGCTTTGAAGGGTGGACTAGGAGCTGGCGTTGGTGCATAGATTCCCAAGGGGAGTGCTTTGAAGGTGACTGTAGTGATACTCAGCAATGTAGAGTATAGCATAGGAATATAGTCAGTAGTATTGTAATAGCTGTGTACAGTGTCAGATGGGCAAGAGACCTGTTAGAGTTATCACTTTTTGAGGTGTGCAAATGTCTAATCATCCTGTTCTTTCAAATACCTGAAACTAATTTAAAAAATGTACATGGAAACAATTTTAGAATTTCTGTGGTAAAATTTTTTTAAATTTTATGAATTGGTCCTCAATTTATATGTTTACAATTTTAGCTCTAATATCCATGTAGCTTTAAAAGAGAGAGAGAAAGAGAGAGAGAGAGAGAGAGAAAGAAATTGGAAAAATGGTAAATGTATTATTCACTTACCAACAATAAACCAAAAACTAAAGTTTTGTAATTATAGAATATAAAGGATAGAAAAAAGCAACCTCACCGAAATGTTTTGCAGAAATTCAAAACAAGTCTTAGGCAGTAAGACATATTAATAAATAAACTATCCAATAGCTCCATATTTTTGTAGGTGAATATGTGTGTTATACTTCAAGGTTGAAATTAACTACAAGAGGCATAAATGACTATTTCTTTGAAATTTTTGCTATAGTTCCTATCAGGCCAATATATTTAGAGGAAAAAAAAAGGTAGTTGGATTTTGAGAGAAATATACCTTATGATTACAGTTTACAACTCTATAAGGAAGAAAACTTTTCTTAATTTTAGAGTTATATTAACTCAAAATATGTTTACTTCATTTTGCTAAGATTTTGTTTTTTCCATGTCTTCCATAACAAAATTCACTGCTTAATTAAAAAATAAAGTTTAAACTTTAAGACATGAAACATTTCTCATTTACTAATTACTATGCTTAAAATATTTTCCTCAAATAATGCATTTCCCTAAGTACTTCATGGAATTAGCTTTTTGTACTTTGTATTATGGTCAGCTATGCACAGGTCTTATCATCTCTCAGAGGATAAGGGCTGTGTTTTACTCATTTTGACATCTCTTACCTATTACAAGTTCATAAATGTTGACTTAAATATTTTATTTTAAAAAATCCACAAATCATAAGAGAAAATAAACTAGTAAGCTGTACTTCATTAAAATTAAAAACATTTACTCTTCAAATAATATTTAGAAAGCCACAGACTGGGAGAAGATATTTGGAAGACATGTATAAGAAAAAAAAACAAAAACAAAAACCCGTATGCATATTATAGACAAAGAACCCTTAAAAGTTAATGAGACAACCTAATTTAAAAGCAGGCAAAAAATTTGAACAGCTACTTCCCCACTGGAGTCATACAAATGACTAATGAGCAACAGCATAAGAAAACATTTGGAGGTGATAGAAGAATTCACTATCTTAATTATGATAAGACAGCTTCATGGATGTATGCTAAAATGTATCAAATTATATTTTAAACATATACATCTTATTGTACTTCATTTATACATTAATAATAACAGATAAAAGAGACTTTTAAATTTTTTAAAAGAGGTGTTGCCATATGTAGTCTATGTTCCCAAAACATTTACATGTTATGCTAATACTCATTTCATGTGGGTAGAGAAAAATATGAGAAATATGTAAACTACTTAAGAAAAGATAATTTTATTACATTTCAGCCAAACTTTATTATTTATTCCAAAAGAGATTAGCAAATACACTCAAATACAAAAATAACCTGAATATCACAAGTATTTAGTTTTCAGTGTTACTGCAATTTCTATTAAGGAATTATTATGACTTTAAACCAGAAAAACAGCTCTAAATATTGAAACTTCAAGTAGCCGTATACTTTAATAAATTAGAAATAATTAGATTTCTAATCCTACTACTGTAGCCAGATGAACAATATTTACACACATGAAGGGAGCAAAAAGAAACTCAAGCTGATCTTCAGCAAATATCAAATAACTTCTACAGATTTAGAGTCAGTTATGTGGGCATTCACGACTACTTGACTGATGACCAATGAAACCATGGACACCAAAGGCTCAGAGGAGTGTCCCTGGTTGGTAACACTTTGCACTTGTTGTCATACACTGTTGTTGTTGGAATAATTAAACACTTTCCATCTGACTCTATTAAGAGAGGACAACTAGAATCTTGTGCCTTGGCTCTCCTGGACTCTGCCCTATGTGCTTTATCTCTTCTCTAATTTTAATCTGTATCCTTTTACTGCAGTAAATTGTAATGGTGAATATAACTGTCTGAGTTCTGTGAGTCTTCCTGGCAAATCATGAAGCCTGAAAGGGGTCTTGAGAACCTTCAACACAGTAAGTGTTTCCGCATTTGAAAAATGCATTCAATGTTAATACCTAAAGAATAGCTATGGGGATCATATGAATTAATGTATGTTATGTAATTAGAACTTATTTGCTGCTTCTCATGCTAATACAAAAATGAGTGGTCCTAAAGTTGAAAAGCTTGGTCTGAGAGAGGTCACCAGACCTTGGTCTAGTGAGAGAGAACATTAATAAAATTGCAAATGCTAAAAAATTATGCACAATTCATCAGAGGAACAAAAAGCATCATTTGCTTATTTCCTATCCCCAACAATCTTGTCTTCACTTAGGTCCCCCATCATTTCTCATTTCCTGACTGGACTGTTGGAGTGTGCTTGTTAACAGTATAATCCTCGCATGACTCCCTGATATTCCATCACCACCACCAGCTGATTCTATACTCTTAGAACCCATTATTACTTTGATTTCTATAGATATAAACTGGTAAAACTCATCCAATATTTTGGTGTGTATCACATCTCCTTGTGGTTTAAACTTCCTCTGGGGCCCTTTTGGACTCAAATCCAGTTACAGGTCTAGAGGCAATGAAAGGTGGTAGGAATACAAGATCAGCAGTCCACTGTGGCAACTATTTCAGGGGAAGCCATGACAGGGTCCTCGGGCCAGGAGAGGACAGACTTCTGGGAAGGAGTACAAGGACTGCTTCCTACTGGCAAATGAGGTTCAAGAGAATTGAGAGTTCCAAGACTCCTACCTTCATCAGAATCTGCCCATATGTACCCATTCCAATTGTCAAGTTGTGATGTAATTCACTCATCCACATGATGTGTCTTACAGAAACCTTAGTACTGCAACTGTAGGACATAGGGTTTCTCTTAGGACAGCAAGAGCTAAATATTTGGATACCTAGAAGTGGAGTGCTGCCATACCAAAAACCTTACATGTGACAGTGGCTTTGGAAATAGGCAGGAGGCTCTGAGAAGAGTGTTAGAAAAAGCCTAATGCTCCCTGAAAAACCTGCTAATAGAAGCCCCATGGTCTTTGATAAATCCATGGGTGAAGACTTGCAAGAAAGCAAAGTAAATGAGATTGGAAACTTAAGGAAGTAGTGCCCTTGTTATACAATGGCAGAAATTTTAACAACACTGTCCCATGGAGTTGAGTTATGTGGAAATGTAGAAAATGTACCTAATGAAGTAGCTAATCTCACTAGGGAGATTTCCAACCAGAGTCTTGAATGTGGTACGTGGTTCTTTTTGCTGCTTATAGTAAAACATAAGAAGAGAAAAAATAAATAAATAAAAGTACTGTTAAACAAAAGGAGCAAAGACTTCCTCTATGAATGATACTGTCAAGAAAAGGCAAGCCATAGTCTATTTGCAAGACATACTGGTAAAGCTATCTCATCCAAAACAGACAAGAATTCTTAAAAACTTAAGTGAGAAAAGAAAAATTAAAAAATGGGTCAAAGGCCTGAATTAACTCTTCACCAAAGAAGATACAGAACACAAGTAAGCTTATGAAAGATGTTCAACATCATATATGTCATCAGAAAATTGCAAATTAAAATTATAATGAGACACCACTACACACCTATTAAAATGGTCAGAATGCTAAACACCTAATGTTGGTGAGAATGTGGAGAAACAAAAATTCTAGTTCATCGTTGGTGACAATGCAAAACGGTACAGCCATGATGGAAGACAATTTGGCGGTTTATTATACAAAATTAAACATACTCTCACCCTATAATCCAGGAGTCATGCTCTTGGTATTTACCCCAATAAGTTAAAAACGTGCAAAAACCTGCACATACATGTTTATGGCAGCTTTCATCATTATTGTCAAACTTAGAAACAACCAAGAGGTCCTTCAGTAGGTGAATGAACGAACAAACTGTGGTACAGCTACAAAACGGAATGCTATTCAGCAACTAAAACAAAAAAAGTGTTCAAGCTACAAAAAGACAGGGCGGAGTCTTACATGCATATTACTAAGTGAAAGAAGCCAATCTGAAAAGTCTACATCCTCTATGATTCCAACTACATGATATTCTGGAAAAGGCAAAACCACAGCAACAGTAAAAAGGTCAGTGGTAGTCATGGGGTGGGGGGTGGAGAGTGGGGAGGAGGGAAGAACAGGCAATGACACTACTCTGTATGTCATAATGCTATGATGGTGGATACATGTCATCATTGTATTTGTCCAAACCCAAAGAATGTACACCACCATGAGAGAGCCGTAATGTAAACTGCGGACTTTCAGTGACAATCATGTGTCAGGATTAAGTTAATTGACTTAACAAATGTACCACTCTGATGCAAGATGTTGATAGCTGAGGAGATTGTGCAAGTGAGGACAGAGGGGATATGGGAAATAACCTTTGAACTTTCCACTCAATTTTTCTCTGAACCTAGCATTTTATTGGCTTCACAGAGGCACAACAGACTGTTTATGCACATTGTTCATGTTTCCAGGTCAAGGGATATACCATGTGACCAAAAGCCTCCAACCTAAGTCTATATGTGAAAGGCTAGCCCCTACTCCAAGTCATATTGTTAGACAATGTGACCCAAGTCCCCCAGGCAGACAAAGATACTAGAGAGAACCACCCCCAGAAGCTGAGGGCAAAGGCCAGACTTCTTTTTGAGCAAGGTTACATTTTTTCACTATACCAGAGACAAGAGAAACCATTCAGTATTTACTACTGCATAGAGAAGCAAATCTATGCTTTTCAGCAATATACATACTTTCTCTCCTCACATCTTATGCTCCTCTCCCTCAAAAATGACTTGGCTCCTAACTGCTCCTCAAGCTCCATCTCTCACTACAATCAAATTCCCTGCTCTGTAATAGCAAGTTCCTTTTTGTTTTTACTAACATCAGACTGCTAAGAGCTATTTCTTCAGTCTAGAATACCTTTCCATTTTACTCTAAGAGACTCATGCTTAAGTTCTCAACTTAGGCATTATCTCCAGAAAGCCTTTTAATAACCTCAGGTAAGACACTGTGCATTTCCCATAGCATCCTACACATACTTCTGTCACAACATAAAACATTTCGCTACAATCTTAACCTTCATAGCAGACATACCAACCAGCATGTAAAATCCTCAAGTGTGGGGTCCAGACTCTTCTATAACTAGGTATCCAGCTTTTACTGATTCAAATCCACAATCTTAGTCTCATTCGCACCTCTCTAACTTCTGAGCAAAGCAACCTTAGTATATTATCAACCTAGACTTAAAATAAATATCCAATCTGCTTTAAAAAAAAATGGAAACTTAAATAAAAAGCTTTGCTTCAGTTACGTCTTCACAGTGATTATTTTTCTCTACAGCAAAATTTATCTCTATTGTCTATATTGTAGTATTTATATTGCAAAAATAAAACATTCTTTAAAAAGGAAACTATAATATCAGAGAAAGTAGCACAACATTGCTGTCTCTAACTTGTCTTTAACTCAGCTGTGAAACTTTGAGCAAGTCAGTCATCTGACACCTCATCTGTAGCAAATTAATCAATTTTAATTTGTCAGAGAGTGATAAGCAAAATTATGGTACAATTTTTCATTCATTAAATTAAAGCAAACTAATTGACTTAAATGAGCTTTATAACTGAAATAGTTAGCTAAATGTAGTACCCCAAGAATATTTAATAGATAATGATAGCACACAAAACACTCAATAGTAAAAAAAAAAAAAAGCTACCTTTAATTATTGGGCCATTAGCCATTAAACAGATAATCTAAAAAAAATTCTTTTAACAATGCTGAACGACGTTAATTTATACAATTACTCACTGAATTACTTAATTAAACCTCATTACTCTATGGATGGAAATTATGTGATACACGCTCTGAAAAACTGAAGTTATTCCTGTAGGAATGGATACACTACCACCTTCCCACTAACTGTTGAACCAGATGGACTAACATACATTACTTGATGTACAGTAAGCCTAACTGAATTACTCAAGGCCAAGAGCTGACTTTAGAACAACATTCCTGGATACAGCTGGTGATTTGCACTCTCTTACTCTATCCCCCATCCCACCCCAATCTGTAGAGCTCTATTACTTTCTGTCACTTTATCACTGGGTCCCCTCTCCTCTGCTGTAAATTTTGGGGCTTATTATCCATTACTTTTACTGATCTTCTTTGCCACCCTCCATCTAGCCACATCCAAATGCTATACTGCTATACAAAACTTTTCTCTGTTTCATCATTTTTGTCTCTTGTTTCCTGCTCAGCTATAAGAAAAAAAGAGATCCACTTTACAGGCACAACCAGCCAATTAATACAGTCTTTGCCTTCTAATTAAAAAAAAAAAAAAAAGCAACTCAAGACAATCTCTGGCTTTTCTGAACTGTCTTCATCACAATCTGATACTCAAAGTTTCAATGTTACAAAAGATGCTTTATGGTTTCTTTTATTTCTAAGTTTAGGGTTACTGAAGATATTTGGTCTAGACATTAAAGTGTTAATAATATTTTAGTTTTAAAAAAGCAACAGAAGACATAGTGGCTGCCTTCTTAATCCTTAAAAGATTCACCAAAAAAAAAAAAAAAAAAAAAAAAAAAAAAAAAAAAAAAAAAAAAAAAAAAAAAAAAAAAAAAAAAAAAAAAAAAAAAAAAAAAAAAAAAAATATATATATATATATATATATACACACACACACACATATCCAAGAATTTCTATTAAAATCAGATCTTAAAACAAATGAATAGTACGCCAAAAAAAGACATACACATGGCTCTAAAACATATGAAAAGATGCTTAACATCACCAATTGTTAAGGAAATACAAATAAAAACCACAGGAGATACTACTTCACATCCATTAGGATGGCTATTATCAAAAAACAGAAAATGTATTTGACAAGGATGTGGAGAAATGTTAGTAAGGATGTGGAGAAACTGGAATCTCTGTGCATTCCTGATGGGAATGTAAATAGTGTAGCTACTGTGAATAACAGTAAGGCAATTCCTAAAAAATTAAACACAGAATTACCAAATGATCTAGTAATTCCACTTCTGGGTATATACCAAACATAAATGAATGCACGCTCAGATATTTGCATACCTATGTCCATAGCAGCATTATTCACAATAACCAAAAGGTGGAAGCAACACAAGCATCCTTGAACAAATGAGTGGATAAACAAAATGTGATATATACATACAGTGGAACATTACTGAGCCTTAAAAAGGAAGAATATTCTGACACATGCTACACGGACGAACCTTGAAGACATTGTGCTAAGTGAAATAAGCCAGTCACAAAAGGACAAATGGTGTATGATTTCACATATGTGAGGTACCTAGAAGAGAGACAAAAAATTCAGAGACAGAAAGTAGATTGGTTGTTGCTGGGGGGTGAGGGGAAGAGAAAACGGGGAGTTAATGGTTAAAGGGTTCAAATTTTTAGCTGAGGAAGGTAAAAAGGTTCTGGAAATGAATGTCAGTGATAGTTGTACAACAGTGTGAATGTAATGAATGCCACCACAATGTGCAATTAAAAATAGTTAAAATGGTTAATTTATGTTATGTACAGTTTATGAATGAATAGACGGACGTTCACAGCTTCACATATCATATGTCCCTCTTGGTCTTGGTACTATTCTTCTATTTACCAGACTTGCAGCAGCTACCACCTCAAAGCCATCCAGAGCATCCGTCCTTTAAGCTTAACTGGTTAAGTGGAAGGAACACATGATTTAAAAGTTAGATACCAAAGTCTGGAACCAATAGTGACAGGGTGACCTTAGTGAAGCACTTCAAACTGTGCTCTCTGACTCGGTCTCTAAATATGCTAAAGGAATAGTGTATGTCTCTTACAATGCAAGGTAAAGAACAAGGATAAAGAATTTACCCCAGCACTGCTTTAAGACAAAAGATACTATGTACTGCATAACAATCATCACATTGCACATATTTTGTTAAAAGTTATTAAACAACGCAGTTGATAATCTGAAAACCACAGAATTTTCCCTTTACAACGTTTCAGAGGATTGGGGGAAATAGACATATGCAACAAAAGTGATTATCAATAAACATAGCCAAAAATTAAGTAACCAGGTACTTGAACCAACAGATACACACGCTGGAGCACTAGAAGAATACGTTAAATCTCTGGATGAGGAAAAGACTGCTTACAAAATACACCTAACTTTTTTCCGAAGTGCAAAGTATTCGACAAGAATTCATGTCAGTGAAATGTCCCATCAGCGCCCATGCATACTACAACTTCTGAGGGCATTTTATAAACTGTATTTTAACCTTCTGTCTGCAATAAATGACTTCTGGTAAAGCTTTGGAAGTTGATAATTTTTGTAGTAAAAAAAAAACAAAACTTTAACCAGAGACCCTCAATACCTCTTGTCCCGAGAAAGAGTACAAGGGCCCATTCATTACTCTATGGTCTCTAGGGCTCCCAGAAACGCACAAGTCCGTTCAGGTGTAAGAAAGTCATTCAGGGAGCACATGTGTCCTGCCCCGCCACAGAAGTGGAACTGGGAGATGCAACCTGCCCATAGACGGGGTCCGGAACAGAGGGCACAGGTGTCCGCAAGGAAACTCAATGTATCTCCGGGCAGCCTCGGGCCCCGGGGCAAGCGACCCTAGCCCGAAACGGACCAGGGGAGCCCCCAATTCTGATTTCAGCCGGGCCTGCCCCGGGAACTCACATCCCAGCAAAAGCAGGTCCTACCTGAGCTCTTCCCCCAGCTACAAGGCTGCGGGGGGAGGCGGGAGGAGGCGTGGCCTTCCAGCTCTCCAGTCGATCTCCCTCGTGCGGTAGTTAGGACTTTTCGCTCTCGGGATCCGCGGCCCGAACAAGTTCGAGTTGCACTTCCGGGGTCCGCAAGAGACTGAAACGTCATTGCACACGCGACGGCGACAAATCCGGAAATAGGCGGGGCGTGGTCGCGGGCTTGGTTCCTGTGGCTCTAGGTGTGCTGGGAGAGAGGCCTGTGGGAGATAAGAGTTGTCGTACGGGCTTTGCTCGCCCTCCCGTCTCACTTTCTTTTGAAGCGAGGGTCACCCCATCTTGGAGCCACCCTGAACCTCGTGCTCCAAGCGGAATTTAAAAAACAATTACGGGAGTGTGTATGCAACTAATTGCCCATTCCCCCACCATGGTTTATCCTCCTCTACCCGGTCCATTCAAGAAAAGATTGGACGTGGGAAAATACAGATTTTAGAAGATAAAATTTACCTCTAAATTATGACATCTAAAGTAGGAAGTTAAGGATAGGCTCTCTGAGCCTGTTCTTTGTCCTGTCTGCTGAATACAGACAGACCTTGGAGATAATGCAGATTGGGTTCCAGAACTCACGGACCACCGCAATAAAGCAAGTCCTAACCTTTGCTGATGGAAGGGCTTGCCTTCCATTTCTGAAAAACGCAACACCTGTGAAGCGCAATAAAGCAAAGCGAAGTAAAATAGGGTATGCCTGTACTGTAATAATAGGATAGATTGGAAGCAGCTGTGTAAAGCTGCAGTCTCATTACTATCAGGGGTTTGATTCTAAAGAGCCTTTAAGGCGGCGTTCTCAACCTGTGGGTCGCGACCCTTTCACAGGGGTCGCCTAAAACCATGGGAAAACACATAATGTACTTAGGCGGACCAGTCACACATGTGTAGAGAGCAGCTACCAATAATTTTATGGTTGGGGTTCACCACACCATGAGGAACTGTATTAAAGGGTCATGGCATTAGGAAGGTTAAATTAAGGCAAAAATCTCTAATAGTAAAAATTACCCATGAAAAGTCCCTAAATGGCTCTTGAAGTATACATTACATGCTGTGAAGTATAAACTGGAGATCCTCAATTCTTAGGCAAGCTTGAATGTGAGATCTCTTGGCTAGTTTAAATGTTAGAGTGAAAGAGTTTGTGTGTAGATATGTGGGTATTTAAACAATTCTGATAAATACAAGGGGCAACTCTTAGTGTTCATCTTACTCAACCATTCAGCAGCATTTGATACTATTAAGCACATCCTCCTTGAAATTTGAAACCTTTTCTTCTTTTGACTTTCGTGAAATCACATTGCTCTTTTGATTCTCCTTTGCTGAATTCTTCCTGATTTCTAAGCGTTAATGTGCCCCAGATTTCTAGCCCTCTTTAGCCGACCTCATTTCCCAGGTGATTTCACTATCTTTTATATGAGATCATTATGCTGATGGCTTCCAAATATCCATATTCAGCCCTGACTTCTTTTATTTCTGTACTCATACCTAACTTCTTATTCAACATATCTACTAGAATGTTTAACATACATGTAAAACTCTGTATTTTCTACCAGCAAAACCTGTTTTGTTGCACATTCTTTCATCTCAGTAAGTGGAGCAATGGTTCTTACAGTTGTTCAGGTCATCCTCTGATTCCTCTACCTCTCACATTCCACATTCAACCTCTCAGCAAAATGTGTTGGCTCTCTTTTCAAAAGGTGCCCTAAATGTAACCAATTCTCACCACCTGTACAGTTACAACTCTAGTCCTCACTGGATGCTGTTGTTATTCTGCATGCTCCCTACAGTTTAGTCTCCAACTGGCAGCTGTAGAAATTTTTTCAAAATGCAGATCAGAATTTGTTACTTTCCTGTTCTCAGACCTTTAAGAGCTTCCCTACTCAAATAGAATAAAATCCAAAATTGTTTCCATAAGTCCATAATATCCAATAAGTCTATAATGACCACGCCATGCCTCCACTGCAGAAAAGGGTGGTGAGAGATTGTGGGTGGGGGTTGGGGAGCAGGGAAAACTTGCCCAATAACCTAGGAGTTTGGGAAACAGGAGTCCCAAAGGTGATTGTTGACTCTCTTGGCCTGAAAATATTAAAAGCAAGACACTGACTAAGGGTGTCTAAGGGGTGCCTGTGATAATAAAGAGATAAGAACTGTCAAGTTTTCCAAACAACTGGCACATGACTGGGTTTATTTGTTTTCTAGGGCTGCCAAAGGAAATATAGTTTATCCTCACTTAAAATTGTCTATAGGATCTTGGAAACTGTGACTTTAAGCAAATCAACATATCATGAAGTGAATTTTACCATAGGCTGATTTATATAAATAAGAGTTAAGTTCCAGTAGCATATTTCTGGTCACAGAAACAACACCAAACTTACAAATAAAGATCCCAAAACACTTCTAATATTAACATTGAAATGAATGTGAGCTATACATACATTTAAGGAAGCTTAATACAAAGAAGATAATTTCTTTTCCAACCTCCTCAATGTGGCAGGTGGCCAAACCTATCCCAGCAGCTGCAGGAACCAAACCTGGACAGGACAGCATTCCATCACAGGGTACTGACACCCACACTTACATCCACTCATACTGGGACAATTTAGACATGTGATAAAAAAGTTATACGAAAATGATATTAAATAAAATGATGTTATTCAAGAACCTGCTGTACTTCAAACTAAGTGGCTAAAACAACAAATTTATTGTTGTTAGAAGTCCAAGATTGAGGAATGAGCAAGGTTGGTTCCTTTTGAGGGCCAGGAAGGAGAATTTGTTTCAGGCCACTCTCCTAGTTTCTGGTGGTTTGGTAGCATTCATTCATGCCCCTTGCTTTGTAGATGCATCACCCCAATCTCTGCCTTTACCTTCAGATGGCATTCTCCCTATGTGCTCTGTGTCCAAATTTACCCTTTCTGCTGGAATACAAATCATATTGGTTTGGGGCCCACCCTAATAACCTAATTTTAACTTGATTATGTCTCTAATGTTTTCATTTCCAAATAAGTTCACATTCTGAGGTACGGGGGGTTAGGACTTCAATATATCTTTGTGTGTGTGTGCGTGGGGGCAGGGAGGGGAGGCACAATTTAACCCATAATGCTAGGATAGAATTGTTTTGAAAATGGAGAGAAGCAACTTCAGTAGAAAGAAAAGGAGAGGCACACCAACCAACAGAATAAGACTGTGTGGATAAGCCATGGGAAGAGGTGCTACATGGGAATTTTAAGATGCTGACTGGAGCATTTATCCTATGTATCAGGGAATGGTAGGGTTAAGTTTCTGGATCTGGGTGAATCTCCAAAAATGTATAAAGTACTTAATGACAGAAAGCACCAACATTTGGACATTTGGGATGAAAGGGACAATGTCTTCTCCTCCTACCCATGAGCTGACACTGAAGGACCTCAAAATAAAATGAGTGTGGGACATACAAAACTATGGTGGAGGAACTGACAAAACAGATCACACCCCATTTCTTCCAATATATTTGTGGGCCGAGCCTATCCTGGGAAAGAGGATACTTTAAAGCAGCTGTGTCCAAACTTTTGGCTTCCTTGGGCCGCATTGGAAGAATGGTCTTGGGCCACACCTTAAAATACACTAACAATAGCTGATAAGCTAAAAAAAAAAAAAAAAAAGTGGCCAAAAAATCTCATAATGTTTTAAGAATTTGTGTTGGGCCACATTCAAAGCTATCTGGGGCTGCAGATTGGACATGCCTGCTTTAAAGTGATTTAGAGGTTTCCAGTCTGACATGTAAGGAGTTTGGAACTTGAAAATAGGTTACTTTCATCCTCACAAGAAGAAAAGCTGAATAAACTGAAAATCAATAACTCATTCTAGATCTGTGAGGGAACTGAGTTCAGAGGGCAAACTGTTTCACCCCTGCACCCCCAGATAGGTGGGTAAAGAGTAGCACAGCTTGATGGTAGCACAAACCAGAAGTGGGGGCCAGTATGACTAGGAACACTTTAAAACTGACATTAATGAATTGCTGGGGGCTCAGTGAGGACTACGTTGAGAGTTAAAAACTCCAAGTGGCCCCAATCATGTGAAAGGGAATCCATACTTTTGAGAGTTTTCCCCCCAGGATCCCTACCAAATTCTTACCATGAAGATGGGAGAAAAATCTTCTTCTGAAAGTGGGAGAGGAAAAGTGACCTTTATGAAATATGCCTAGAGCTCTCTGTTTTTCACAACAAAGGTTGCCTTTAAGTAAACTATTTTACTAGAGCCTAACAAACTGGGGATTTACCAACCTAGATGAATGGAAATACTCAATGCCAGGTTCTTCTAGCCTTCAAAGTCGGGGGAAAGTGCAGGAACAGAAGGGTACTGTAAACAAATGAAAACACTAAGAACCAACAGGAAATATTAGAAATCAAAAAGACTAACAGAAATAAAAAATATAAGTAGACATACTACAACCAAGATTAAGGATATGTCACTAGAAACTTCCAAAACTGAAATGCAAAGAGAAGAAAGGAATGAAAAAAGACAGAATAGACTATCAAAGAACTATGGGAAAATGACACAAGGTGTAACATGTATAATGGGAATACTAGAAGGAGAAGAAAGAAAAGAAGAAAGGAACTATCTACAATAATAATGATAGAGAATTTTCCAAAATTAATGACCCAAAACCCCACAGATCCAGAAACCTCAGAGTATTTCAAACAGGATAAACACTAAAAAACAAAACAAACGAACAACAACAACAAAAAAACACATAACACCTCTACCTAGGGACATGTATTCAAACAGCAAAATATCAAAGACAAAATCTTGAAAGAAGCCAGAGATAAACAAATAAATAAACAACTCTTCCCTACACAGAAAAATAATACAAATTACATTAGACTTCTCTTCAGAAACTACGAGAAGAGAGTAGAATAAAATAGTTCAAGTTTTGAAAGAAAAAAAACACTAGAATTCTGTATAAAATGAAATGATCCTTCAAAAGTAGAGAAGAAATAAAGACTCTCAGACAAATAAAAATTGAGAGATATTGTCACCAGTGGACCTGCCCTTCAATAATTATTAAAAAATGTTTTTCAAAGAGATGGAAATGATAGAGGTTAGAAACTTGGATCTATGTAAAAAGAGTCTTAGAGAAGAACTAAATGAAGGTACAATAAATATTTTTTATTATTCTTGATCTAACATATAAAACTGTTCAAAATAATGTAAACATTATTTTCTGTGATTATAGCTTATGGATAAGTAAAATAAATGACGGCAATGCTAAAGGGGCAAAAGGGAAGTATTGGAAATACTCTACTTTTACTGCCCATGAAATGGTATGGTGTTACTTGAAAATGAACTTCGATAAGTTGTAAATATATTTTGCAAAATCTAGGGCAAACACTTTTAAGAGTTTTTATAAATAAGTCAGATATGCTAAGAGAGGAAAGAAACTGGAATCATAAAATGTTTAGGTAAAATCAGAGAAGGCAAAATTAAAAAGATAAAGAGAAGGCATGTGGGAAGGGGACTCGCCTGTAAGGAGGGCCATTAACAGCTGCCCTGAATCTAGGAGTAAGCCCCCGCCCATTATCAGCTCTTCTCAAATTGAAAGAGGAAAAGGGCCCACATAGCAACCACAGGCCCTACTTCCCCAAATCGTATTACTGTGTAGCTTTGGTCCTTTTCAGAAGGATCACCCAGAAAAGAAAGGGGGAGGAGCTTACACCCAGAGATACAAAAACTCCCACGCAATGGAAGTGGGGGCTGC
>PVJL010011294.1:0-43720 GCA_004026885.1 Lyroderma lyra
ATTATACATGTTGGGAAAGAAACTCGAATAAAAACGTTAGCCATAGAAAAAAGCACTCAGAGGTGCATAGGTTCTTGAGCTTGTCACACAAATTGCTGATCAGCACTCGCTAAAATGACGAACATAGAAACCAAAGTGGACATCACCTGCGTGCACACGTGAGGATTCTTATTCAAATTTCACTGCCCAGCCTGAGAAGAGATCAGTGACTTTTGGCTGAATGAGTGAATGGAAGTTATTTATTCTTCCTTCTCTATATGCTATGCTCCAACTCCTCAGAGAGAGAATAGTGAAATTTTTTCTATTATGCCACAAATAATAATAGACCAAAAATAATTTCTAATCAAATTTATATAAGGTTTCTCTTCATTCAGAAATTTCAAAAAATCATTTGCTAACCCATTTTAAGTTGATAAATAAAATATATTAAAAATTAAATATTTTTAAATCCTTTCATAATCCAACTATTTTATCATCATTAATGTTTTCACTTGTTCATTTCCAATCTTTGTGCTTATACATACATAAATGTATTTAAGATTTATTATCTTGATGTATAAAGCCTGTTATAGTTAACTCAAAATGATACCTTAAAGATTTCCAAAAGTTTTCACACTTTTACTATTATTATTTTGATGGCAGTACAATAGTCAGTATAGTAATATTGAATTTATATTTTGAAAATATATTTAGTCACCCCAAATCTTGTCATGGATATTACTGCTATAAAAAGCTTTGGAGAATAGCTCTTTCTACTGTTACAAACTTGGAAAAGTTTCACACAAAAAAGATTTCAGAACAAGTTTTGATGCTCTCTGGAATATTGCAACATAATATAGTCATACATTGGCAGTATTGTTGAAGCTTGAATATATATAAATACTTGGGTCTTCACATGGAGGCCAAACAAGGCTTAGATGGATTTCTTCCTTTAAAAAGTAGTTTTTCCTTTGAAATGATATCATTTCTAATTGAAATTCAACTACATACATGAAAAACAACATATGAAATTACGTGTCCCTTTGAATTTATGTGTTGTTATTTATAGCTTATTAAAATATGTATAGTTATATATAATCATATATTACATTATATAATAATGTTTACCACATACTATAAGGAAAATAAATGAAAATGACGTCTAAATATATGGTCCCAAAGAGAGGTTTTTTAGAATAAATTACCTTAATCCAATTTATAAACCTAAAAATTCCTGTTTTTAAATGTATCTCTTCACTAATTTTTCCTCTTCTTCTAAGTCATTGAATTCCAAATGATGGTTCAAGGACCAGTGTAGAAGGGACTGTATAAAATCATCAGGGATATGGCTAAAAATACTTATTTCCAGGTCTCATCACCCAAATCTTTAGGGGTTGTGACTTGGAAATCAGTATTTTTAATAAGTTCCCCAGGTAATTCTGATAATTTCAGATAGGATTTAGAACCAATGACCTTGATTACCAGAGACATTCACTTCATTTCTATTCTTATTTTATATTTCTTACAACTCTCCACAGTCTACTTCCATGCTTCAAAGAGACCTCATATTCTTAGGGCTTAGTTGTAAGGTATTATTGTATTTCTCCCTATAAAATTCAATAATTTAATGATGCCTACTACTTCTTTTTAGGTCTATTATCTAACCTTTATCTAAGGTTATTCCGGATATGGGACAGACCCAAATATCTGTGAAATAAGCAGAAATATGTTATTTAAAGGACATTGAAATAACTTTTTCATTCATCTCTTTCATTGTCATCATGAAATGTGCATTTTATTTCTGGAAGGCATTTTAAATACACATATTGACATTATCGTGGTTTAATTTAATATGGTTGCTACTGTGACAACCACAAGGGCCTAAGAGGAGTTTGATGTCAAGGAAACAGAATGATCCAATGGATATGAGATGCCAACGACAGAGTGCACACATGGAACATTGGAGGGAAATGAAAGGTGACCTTGAAGTTTGAAAGCTGGAGTGTTGGGGTGATGGCTAGAGAAGGACTTCTGAAGACAAAGCGATGAATAGTACAGATGGAATTGCACAGAAAAGCCCATCCTGCTCTGCTTTTGCCTAGGTTTACTGCTAGCTGAGCACACTTAGCCAAACTCTCAAAATGGAAAACCAATTATTTAAAGTGAACTTGAATAATAAAGCCTCTTTACTTTCCCAAATCAGTTTCCCCTGCCCACTCCTTTTTCTATCGCTCATTTATTCCCCGATAGAGATCTTAGTTTCAAAGATGTGCATCTTCTACTTAATCAGTAGGGAGAACAAGTGGTTGTTCCTACCAGCTTAAATGTCCGTGACTCTGGCTTGTGCTGGTTGTTCAAATTTCCTCCAATCTTCTGAGTGAAGTTTCTAAACAAGAAACACTTGCACAATCTCTTCCTCCTGTGTTCACCTCTTTCCAAAGAGTACCTTCTTTAATGCCTGCTAAATTACAGACAGGAGGGAAAAGGTCCCACACATAATTTGGAGAATAATATTTATTGTTAGGTGGACCACTTTCTTTTCCCTTAGATTATTGATGCTCAGTTAGAGATAACTGATTTGAAAATTGGTCAGACAATGCTAACAACAACATCGACAACATCAACAATAGGAAATCAATTTATTATTATTTGTAAGGAATAACAAGAGCCTTACATAAAATATTGTATGTAATCATTTCTCAAATCCCACGAATCTAATATTATCCCCCGAGGCCCACTTCCTACTTCAATTTTCCTTATCCTAAGGAAATTGAAGCTCAAATAACTCAAGAAACATCTCCAAAACCACACATTTACAAGGTAAGAGAATTGCATTGCAACCTGTACTCCATAGAAGCCTACAATCTACTGCTTATGGCCCCAAAATCCTAAACATATTTGTTTTCAAATATGTTCTGTACAATGAAATGCTTGTAAGAAGTGCAAAGGATAAATTTCTTAATTTAACTTAAGAAACTGACATTTTGTGTGAACATTTTAAAATAATCTAATTAATATATAGTATTGTGAAAAGGTTTTCAACCTATAATGGGACTTTTAGCCATATGTTTGCACTCAGCAAGTATATCAAGGGAAAAAAAGTTAATTTTTTTCCTCTGTGACCTACTCCCTTCTACAGAATAAATCAGGGCCCTGATAACCCCCCACAGCACACTAGGGGCATATTTCAAAGGCATTTTTTTCATCTCAGTTTCTCATAAGACTTCATCAAAACTAATGGGACTGTAGAGAAGATTTGTCAGAATTTCGGTCAGGTCCGTTAGATCTCCTGTGCACATGGGAATGGTCACATCCATCTGCCTTCCCTAGGGACTAGTAGAATAGCGAACCCATGACAGTTATTATGCTTTGTAAAGAGACTATATTTTATGAATAAAGCCTCTTCCTATGCTGGTCTCTAATCATGAGAAGCCATTTTTAAAAGCGTTCCTATAAAGTGTTATTTAATTTTGTAGTTATAATGGATAGACTGGAGAGTGAAATATCTTAAGAGTGCATCATGGTTAATTTTGCAATTGGGACAGACTCTTTGGGAGTATGTGAAATAATGAAGTTTCTGCTTCATATTATATTGGTTCCCTTTTAATGTTTATTGGAATAATTGAATGTGAAGTTCCGAAGTTTGTCTAGGTCGACTAATGTTAGGTCTATCTAATAATATGTGCATCTGTCTAGGGCTGCTTATGATGAAGAAAAGCATCTTGTGTGGATACCCTCAGAACAGAGATTAAAATGTGGGAGTCAACTTCTGTCACCAAAATCCCTTAAAATAACATGGTGATGACATATGTTAATAATAAACATACCAGAGAATAAGGAGATGAATCAATTGAATCTATGGTTTTTTTCCTTATTTTTTAAATTTGAACTGTTGTTAAAAGCCCAGTGTAAGGGTACTGGTGGGGGTGCAAATTGGTGCAGCTGCTGTGGAAAACAGTGTGGAGGTTCCTCAAAAAATTAGAACTAGAGCTACTCAGCAGTCCTCTTCTAGGTATCTACCAGAAAAAATTGAAAACTTATTTATGCAGATTTATGTACTGCTGTGCTCACTATATTAGTCACAATAGTCAGGACATGGAAACAACCTAAGTGTCCTTCAAAAACTAATTGGCTAAAGAAGTTGTGATATATATATCTACATACAATGGAATACAATTCAGCCGTAGAAAAGAATGATGACATATTACCATTTGCGATAACATGAATGGATCCTGAGAGTACCATGCTAAATGAAATAAGTTAGAAGGAAAGGGACAAGAACCACATAATTTCACTTATTTGTGGGATATGAAACAAAAAGCAACAAATGAACAAACAGAGCAAACTTGTAGACACAGGCAACAATATGGTGGTTAATGGGGAGGAATAAAAGATAAATGGGATGAAATACACAGTGATGGAAGGAGACTAGACTCTGGGTGGTGAGCCCACAATGCAGTATACAGATAATGTAATATAGAATCGTATATCTGAAACTTACATATTATCAACCAATGTTAACTCAATCAATTAAATTTAAAAAATAAACAGAAAAAAAAAGCCCAGTGTAGGTAGCCAGAATGTGGATGTTTTTGAAATAAACAGCATTTTAGAAGTCAGATAATGTCTTTGTTGAAAGGAAGTTAATTGTAAAGTTACTTTAAAATATAACTTAATACTTCTAAAAGTAGATATGCTCTATGTAATGGATTTCTAAATCATGTACACTTCCCTTATATGTGTCTGTGTGTACACTTACAATTGGGAAAAAACTTCATAAATGACCAGGTCCACTACAAGATTAGAAGATGGCAGAAAACAAGCGTGGTAAAGGCCAATACGGTAACAACGTGTAGTTTCATAAACTGATGTATGGCTCTGCTAAAAACATGTCTATCTAAAATGTGGTTGCCATAGTGAACATTAAAACAACAAGAAAAAGCCAAAATTAAAGAACCAAAAACAGGCTCCTTGTTCCCACAGAAACTACAGAAAGGCCCAGAGGTAGGTGGCTGAAAACGGGAGAACTGGGTAGACTGAGAATTAATGGACTGATCCATATGTCACTTCCCAACACCATTTGTAATATTTTTCCATTAGAGACAAAAATAGCACAATAAACCTGATAATTAAAAGTGTAGTCAGATGGCAAATAAACAGAAAGAAGTTCATAGAAGATTAAACTCTCTCTCAGGAAGGCTAACTTTGTTTCAGTGAATGTTAAATTATGAGTAATTAGATTTAGCACTTCATTAATCCTATTTGGAAACCAAACAGGGATAATCAATGATCCCTAAAATCAATAGTTTTCCTCTTAAAAGAGAGAAAAAGTTAAGGAATGTAAAAACTGAATATCTTAGACTCCTGGGTAATCTTTAAACTGTTTGAAAAACAAAATAGTGACCTTTATAATGGACTCAATAAATTAAAAAATTCAGTCTTGAACATATTTGATTACCATTCTAACTCAGTATATAAAATATGGTTTCATGTACATAGCTAGATGATACATATTTTGACATAAATTTTGAAAAGTATCTCTTTTCATTTGAATATAATTTGGTGGATATTGAACACCTCATAAATTTATTATAGACAACTTTACAATCAATTAGTAAAATAAACAGTATAAGTTTATTAACATAGCGAGTTAGATTTTTAGTAATAATTTCTATGTTGTTCATATTTCAGTGATTGATGGTGTGTGTTTTACATAAAGCAGTGTTTTAAATCTTTTACAAATACAGTAGACTCTCAGTTAACCGGCACACATGGGGATTGGTAGATGCCGAATAAATCGAGTAGACTCTCTGTTAACCGGAACTCTGTTTTGCCGGTTGCTTGAGAGGGCTGGTTGTTTAGGTTCCAGTTAACAGAGAGTCTACTGTATTCACCCCAAGGACTTCTGAAGAGAGAGACATTCTTCAGGAAATCTAACTTGTTTACATTTTGTAGTACAGTAGTTTGGTTGTGGTTATTTCTAGGAATGAGGCAAACAATTGCTTAGCATTATTTCCAATAATAAACATTTACTTTTCAAATGATCTGCTATAGGAGAAACCTACTTTCATTGTGTATGGGAACTCTGAGGCCTAATAAATAAGCTGAAAAATCTTCCTGAGAACCACTGAATTCTTACACCCTTCCTGGCAGAGCATAATCCCCCATATTGACAGAAATTACAACTAGGAGAGTAAGACGTAAACGTTTAAAAAGGTAATCTATCAAACGCCTCGATGATTTTGGAGTGGCTCTCTGTGGTCTCCGGAAGACGCTTCTCGGAGCAGGGAACCTGGGTTTCACTATTACCCCAGGACACTTCCCTGTCCCCTTCGTCCCACGAGGAGCACACAGCCCGTCTGTTCCTGCTTTTTCTTAGATCCCATGCTGCTCTCTCTCTCTGTCTTTCAGTCACAGCCAAACAACTCTGGTCCTAATTAAGCCAAGGGGATTGACATTCTCTCCTAGGTACTTAGAATGCTGCACCGAGAGCTTTCTGAGACCCTGCCAGCCAGGGGACAAGCCGCGGCTTTTCCCAGTTTGGGATTTCGCTACCCTTGTTTTGTTAGCAGTAAGAAACAAACTGAAACTTGGATTCCCCACAGCCTAGCTCCTACTCTTGTCCTTGTGTTTTGTGAAATAATTTTCAGGGACATAATTCTTACCATTTCATGACACAGTTTTTCAATGTTACACACAGTTTTGAAATTATTTGGCTATTTCTAGCCAGTGTGGTTACGAGGAACGTGGTGACGGTACATTTGAATCTTAGGTCAAACATCGAATCTCCCGCTTTTATTTGAGTCTGGTGAGGATAAAAACGAGCTTATCAGCTCTATAGTTGGAAAATAAGCTTTTGATGGAGACAGTTGTGTGTGAAATTTGTTATGTGACTTCAGGAAGATACTTTGCCTTTTGAATTCTTAATCTTTTGTACAATGTGAATAATTATAAAAGCAGTAAATGAGTAAAAGATGTTAGCTCTTACAAAAATGATATATACTCAATAAATGCAAATCAATACAAGCAAGAAACGTATTTTATATCAATGTTTTTACCACTTTAAAAGTATCAGAAATTAATATTAAAATATTAGGACTTTTTTGGTACATGTTTCTTAACTAAAATATATTTAAATACTGGGGTGCGAAGAATGTATACACATTTTAAGAGATATTATCTGTGTATTACTTTTCAAAGTTAAATTGAATTATGGTAGCAATGTGTAGTATGACGTTCACTCAAAAGATGGCATTAATCAAATGAATGCTAGTGTCACCATGTGACAGGCAGGACAGTCAAAGAAAAGGGCAGAAACACAGCTGTCATTCGAGGAGCACAAGACCATTTTGAAGTGATATTTGAAATTTGAGAATATTGTTTGAGTTTTCCCTAAATTCTCCTGACTTAACACTTCTTCTACCTATGGGGGACCTTAAAGGATGCGGTGTACCATAGAAAACTGGCTACACTGGCGTTACTTTGGGAAGAAATTGAAATGACATGCGCAGAGATACAAGTGGACATGTTGGTCAGTGTTCCTCAAGCAGTAGTTTGCTGTCATCAGAAGTGTCTGGACGCTGATGGTAATGACTTTAAGCCCCTCTTGTAATTGTAGAAGTCAAATGTGACTTGTATTCATCTTTTGTTATTGGTATACTTTGAGTGTTACAATTTTAATAGTGGTTTCCCTTTCTTAAAATGTGTATACATTTTTTGGCACCCTCTGTATCTAGCACTCTGCTTGTGCTTCTTCGATGAGACTTAATATTTATTGTTTTGCTGTAACCTCTTATTAAATAAAAAGCTGTTTGAGGCTAGATATTGTTGTTAACATATCGGTATATTCCATAGCACTTAACCCATTAGCCCAGTAAATAGCAAATTAGTGTTCTCTGAAAAAAAAAAAAATGAGGATTATGAGCTGTGAACTCATATTCTGTGAAGGTGTTCTTTATCTTCTTTGTGGCCTAGTAATTACCATCGAAGAGGTGTAAAAATCATTTTGAAGGCTTCTGCGGTGTTTGCCGCAGGAACACGCGATACAGCACGCCATTTTTCCTTCCTCAGAGTCACATCTTCATGTAGCACAATAGAAGGGTACAACTGACACTAATATTGAACAGTTTTCCTAACTTCCTAACCCAACAACTTAGGGGTTGAAAATCAGTTACAGCCGCTCCCTTCCGGTTTTTAGGCTTTTGTTCTTTTGGTTTTTTTACAGCCTGACGGGTGGACACATTCACGCACCAGCACTCAAGCACAGCCTCTGCCGGCAGGTGCATTTACCATTGGGGGGGCGTGCGGCCCTGTTCTGTTCGCCTCAGCGTTTTCCGGAGCCTCACTTCTCCTGTGGCGCTTGTGAATACATCACTGTCCACCTTCTTTTGCCTTTTGTATTTACCGTTGTCATATGCTTCAGCGTTTCTGATGCCCTTGAGAAGCTGTAACCATGCCTTACACTTGAAAAAGTGCCAGCTCATTTAATCACAAGGAGTTGGAGAGGCATGGATGAATTTATTCTACCTAACATTTACTAAAAAAATAAATTAAAAATGTGACTTATGCTACGACACGCTTAGCGTTACCCTTCTGGGTTTAAATTTGAGAGTTGTCAGCACCCTCCCTGGTCTGGAAACTGGCGTGTTATCCATCTAGTGCGTGGGTGACAAGGCCACTGATGTCTTCCCAAGGCTCTTGTTTAAAAATTAATTTTTCATTGCAGGCATGTTCAATAAGTGGATTGCAAAACTTAAGCCCGTTTAAAAGGTTTTGGAAATTCGTTATCAGTTTTAAAAGATGAATGCACAAATTAACTACTCCATGATAGATGGGGCATGCAGAATATAGGGCAGGGCCTAGGTGGTTTTAGTCTATATTTATATACACTATAGAGTAGGGGATACAATTTTGTAGACAATGTCACAGAATCACTAAGGAAGTAATTCCTTTCAAAGGAGCCTCACAAAGGGAGATCAGATGATGGAATTGTGCTTCCAACATTTCCATCTCTTTTCTTGCTCTCGGAAGTCTTCAACCACCTCTGATCACACTGAGTGTTATTTCTGAAATCCGTACCTCAGCTCACGTTCTTGTGATTTAAAATAAAGGGAATCTTATCAGTGATGACATCTTAATTTCCTTGATTGAACTTCAGTGCCAGCTATTAAGCTGTTGTTTTTCGACTCCAGCTTCGCGATTCTGGGGGCGGGGGCTTCTGGGCCTTGCGTTTCCCCTGGCCATCTGGCTTCCTGTGAGTCGCTGCCAGCAGGGTGCGCTGGAGGGAAGCTGGCTCCCTTCTGAGTTGGTTTGATTGCTGCCCCAGCGATGGCACTTTACTCTGGCAGTAGCCTTTTCCTGGCTTCAGTGTTTTTTGTTTTGTTTTTGCATTTCTGAAATTAGGCTTATCACATCCCTTTGAATTACCAGGAGCAGCCAGGCAGTGTCCTCACTTCAGAATCTCTTCAGAAGTCTGAGTCCTAGTGTGGCTTCTAGTTTCCCAGAACCCCACGCTCTGCCCGCTTTTTTTCTGTCCTAAGGTGTAAGGGTTTCATCCTTCCCACAGTTATTCATAACCGTGTTACCTCCGTGTTTTGTTTTTTTCTTTTCCTTTCTCAACTTTTATTTGCATTTTTAGCCCTTCAACACTTGATTAACAATTTCCTATGTTAAAGTCTCTGTTAAGATAATAGGCATGATTTGTGCTTTCTCAACTGATTCTTGGCTGTTACAAGTGCTGTAGGCCATAAAAAATTAAAAAAACACACACACAATGAGATACCACCTCACACCTGTGAGAACGGCTGTTATCAACAAGACAAGGAATAACAAGTGCTGGAGAGGGTGTGGAGGAAAAGGAACTCTCATGCCCTGAATCTCATGATTCAGTGGGACTATATACTGGTACAACCACTATGGAAGACAGTGTGGGCGTCTCTCAGAAAAGTGGGAATCGAGTTACCATATGGCCCAGCAATTGCCCTTCTAGGTATCTACC
The DNA here is from genome assembly GCA_004026885.1 of Lyroderma lyra. NCBI lineage: Eukaryota > Metazoa > Chordata > Mammalia > Chiroptera > Megadermatidae > Lyroderma > Lyroderma lyra. The sequence continues at coordinate 9,977 of PVJL010011294.1, forward strand.
CCTCAAATTTGAAAACAGTCCACAAAGACTTACATACCCCAGTGTTCCTCGCAGCACTGGCCAAACATGGAAACAACCAAAGTGCCCTTTAATAGATGACTGGATAAAGAAGCTGTGGTACATATACACAATGGAATATTACTCAGCTATAAAAGAAGAAAAAATACTGCCACTTGGCAATGAAATGGATGGACCTTGAGAACATCATGCTAAGCGAAATAAGCCAGACAGAGAAAACCAAGCATTGTATGATTTCACTCATGTGTGGAATATAAAACTGCAAGCAACAAAGAAACAAAAACTCAGGGACACAGTCAGTGGTTTAGTGGTTACCTGAGGGCAAGTGGGGAGGTTTGGGAGAGGAAGTGGGGCGTGGCAAAGGAGGGAGGGGGAGTCAAATATATGCTGATGGAAAGAGAACTGACTCTGGGTGATGAACACATAATACAGCACATAGACGATGCACTGTAAAATTATACACCTGGAACCCATGTAACTTTGGCTAACCAATGACACCCCAATAAGTCTAACAATAAAAGAAAAAATAGAACGATTTTGTCTCTAGCTTCTGAAAGGACTCCATATAATTGAATGATTAGATAATTCTTATCTCTTTTGTTCTTTAGCCATGAAAATGTTTTACATGTGCTTATATACATGTGTATGTGTATATGTATATATGTGTGTGTGTGTGTGTGTGTATATATATATATTTTTTTTAATCATAACATTAGAATTCTTAGCAGGTTACCTCATAATTTACATACCTATTGATTCTTTCATTCCCACCCTTCCCAGCATTCCAATGTCTCCCTGGTTTTCAAGTCAAGGTGTGAGGAAGGACAGTAGAATGATAGTGTCTGCAACTTCGAGAATTTCTTTCTCTATTAGCTGTTGTACTAATGAGGAAGTTGGCTATTCAGTCCCTCTGCTCCCCATACTCTCAGAGTAAATAAGAAGCTCCAGGTAAAAAATAATCAGAGAAGCTACCCAACTTCTATTGATTTCTTTCATCATTATATGAACAATTTTGCTTTCTGAAATGGTCATTCTTCCTAGCCATGCCTTAGAATAAATTATTCTGAACAAGGGCTATGTAAGGAATTAATCTAACTTAAATTTTTCCCCAAATGAAATTAAGCTAAAGATATTATCTACCAAGGTTTATTTGCAGAAGTTGGAATTACTAATATTGTATTTTCTCATATTCAATATACAAAGTAAATATCAGGTAAGTCAGGAAAATAAACAATACTATTTCTTTGGTATACCGTTTTTTCATTTATTACATATTTGCTCACTTTCATAGTTATTTCACAAATGTCTACTATGTATTATGCAATATACTAAACATTGATTGAACATTTTTAATAGGAAAATCTTTGTGAAGTCACTCCTTACTAAATAATGTAAGAAATGTAGAGAAAATTATCTTTCTAATGAATGAAAATTGTCATTTCTACTAGAGTTAATTTCATAGGAAATCTATATTTTAGTAACTAAACTTTAATATAAAACATTTTATTTATATGGTAATGGCAGACATGTTTTCTTTTTTGCTGCTGTTTTACATTTTAGCTGTAGGCCATTTGGACTGTTTTTCAAGGAGTCAAGGATTTCAGTGATCAGAGACTTTTACTCTATAGCTCTTACTTACATCCTCCTAAAGAAAATTGATAGGCAAAAATAATGACATGCCTTGGCCCTAGAAGTTCCTTGATGATGAATTTCATTGGCTTATTTTCTCTGCTGTTCTTTGTCTGTCTTTTCGGCCATGAATTTTTATCAGTTCACCTTGTTGGTGTGACTAATCCAAACTCATCTTGAGCTTTATGTCTGGAATAAGCCATTAATTAGCCAATGTTTTTGTACCACTCTCTATGTTCAACTAAGAATCTCAGAGGGCTGTGAAGTGTAACAGATACTGACTTTGAAATTAGTGTTTAATTTCAAAGCCAGTGTCTGTTTTGAAGGACTTCATCTTCCAACAGGAATGTAATGATACATTAAAAAGTAAGTGAATTAATATCACAAAGAAGTAGGAGTTAAAAAAAAAAAGAATGTTGCTTAGATATAGTTAGGCTGGTACCCTGGTTAAGAAAGTAAATGGCATATTGATGGCTTGGCAAGAATTTTTAAGTTGCCTCACTCCCCTGGAGAGGCTGTTTTCCCCAGTGTCAAGTTTGATTGCTTGCCCCTTCTTTTTTCTTTTATTAATTGTTAAACTTATTGAGGTGACATTGGTCAGAAAAAATTACATAGGTTCTAGGTGTACCATTCTATAGTACATTGTCTGTGTGTTGTGTTACATGTTCATCAAGCAGAGTCAGTTCTCTTTTCAGTACCACATATTTGACAGTCTCTGTCCTCCATTGTGCTCCCATTCCCAGCACATGATATAAAACATAGCAGGTGCTCAGGAAATACTCCGTGAGTGACTGTATCAGTAGGTGAATGACACATTTGCTTTCCTATAGGGATATTTGCCTCCTTTTCCCTCCTGAATCTCAGGTTATAATCTGTTCATTGACAAATTAAGAGTCAGAAAGCATTTATGTAGAGGTCAGTGGTCACCATCTTAATTTTTTTCTAAAAAAATCTAGAGTTTGTAGCACTGCTTCTTTGGTTAAAATTAGGCAAAAACAAAGCTCATTCTATCAAATGGAAACTTATAACTTCCATCAAATTGGAAGGAAGTGATATTAAATAATAAATATATTTTAACATAATCATCTATCATTTCCTGCAGTCTGAAATATTATGGTATGAGGCTTGTCCTAATAGTCAAGCAGTATGCCCCAATGATTTTTTACATTGCCTTTTTCTCTTGTTTCCATTTATATTTATGCTAGTATAACTTATTACTATCCTCCATGAAACACTATTATTTTCCCCATGGAAAAGATTTTATTGCCTTCATGAAAGTATGCTTTACTTTACTTCTGAAATAAAGACTTTATTTTAGTCTTTGTTTTATATTTTTTGTTCTGTTTATTTTCAAGTCAACCCCATTTTTAATGTTCACTCCAAACTATTTCCCAGATTTGAGTTCAGGTGAAAATGTTAATGGAATTGAAAAGCAGTTAGTCAAGTGAAATTACAATGAATAAATTAAATTTAAGGTAATTTGAGATAATAAAGGATGTTACATTTATTAAAGAAGAGTAAATTAAAATTATGCTGTTAAAAATGTGTAACTAGGGAAAGTATTTTCATTCTGCCATCTCATTATTCTTTATATATGTGTGTATATACAAGTGTATATTTATTAAATTTATTTTCTCATCCTAGTGGGTACTTTTGTACTTTTTAAAAAAGTAATACATACAGAAGATTACAGGACATAGTTAATTTGGGTAAGACAGCATTAATCATATGCTTTAGGTTGTGACTTACGTGATTAAATACTTCACAAGGAGAATTTGCTTTATCCTCGCCTAGTGCAATGGGCAAAATTGTGCCTTATCTACTCTTATCTCTTAGTAGTTTTTAGACATGAATGGATTAATCTTGAAAAATTGAGTTTATATCTGCTGATGCGTTGGAGCTCTACCTTGATTCTGTTGTATGTGCACATAAGTTATGGACAATGGACAGATTCAAAAGACTGTTTCACTGAAAAAAAAAAAAAAAAAAGCAGGAATGTGTATCGTGAACTCTGCTCCAGATTTTATACACACACGTACACAACACACACACACACACACACACACATTGTAAACTGGAGTCAGAAACATCCATAAGAAATACTAATATTGGAAATCTTTTCAGATGGGTGTTCTAAATGAAAATTAACATTAAACAATAAGAAAAACACCAAACTTGACAGAGATTTTGTAAGACTGTGTGTGTGTGTGTGTGTGTGTGTGTGTGTGTGTATTTTAAGGAGAACAAATTCTTGATTGGCAAAGGTACTTCTCTGTTATGAAAAAAAACTTAAATTAGGATGAGTAAGAGTTGGAAGATGAACATATCAGTTATCCAATGAATAATGAAAATATCAAATATAAATATACATAAATCTTGGTATTTTACTAGAAATCTAGTGTGGTGGCATCTACCTTCCTCAGAAATGTAAATTTCCTTTGAACATCCATACAGAAGAGATTACTTTCAGTTTCGTTTGCTACTGATTTTGTTTTCCTACTGATTTTTTTGGTTCTTACATTTGCTAAACAGTGTTGCCAATGCCATGTTCCTCAGAGGAAAAGGAAAAGGAGAGCTTGTTGATGGACCATCAAGTGATGCCATCCAGGCATCAAGTTTTCACCCATCCAGGCAAATACTTGGGGTATACTGCTCATAATTGTATAAAATACTTTGGGCTGTAAAACTATCCTACTTTATCCCTCAAGATACAGGACTATACATGATCATTATTTCGAAACTCATCTAGTTTTAGCCTTTGAATTAATAGCCCCATTTGCTGAATTATTATCAAATGTTGTTAAGGCATTAGAAAACTTAGTAAACCACTCTGGAAAAACCAAATCAAAACAGAACAAATTAAAAATCACAACACATTTTTTTCTCTAAAAAATAATCAAAATCTGTTTTAGGTGAAAAAAAAAAGGTTGCTGATACATTTATTATACTTCTATGGCTTGAAAACTTACTATTTTTCATCAATCTTTGAAATGTGCTATTATGGAGTGCTTTATTTGTTTCTTCTAAGGAAATAGCCTAGGCTATACTCACAGGATAGTAATTTTGAATCGTTTTACAACTCAGTAGAAAATGCTGCCAGTCTGAAGAAATACTCCTCCTTGCTCAATTTTTAAAATATCCCCATTGTGCTAACGGCTCAACATGATCTTTTATGGTCGGGGAGAGTCCTGGGAAGTGTCTGCAACACCAAGTGCACGGTCGATTAGACACCCTGTCACGTGAAGTGAGAATGTAAATTTTAACAATAATTTAGATATCTAAAATAATTCACAAGTGCACAGGATTTCTAGTTCATTATTCATGAATAAAGTGATTTAGAGCTGAAGCTTAAATGGAAGTCTTTCTGGCAAAGGGGGAGTAAATAAAAAAGACGTAGGCGCATGGAGTCATTTCGTAAAGTGCTGTTTCTACCACCGGAAGTGGCATTCATTACTTAATAAAATTAGTGGAGGAATAAATTTTAGTCTGTTTTTCAAATAATTGTGTCTGGAAGATCATGGGAAGCAAACCATTGGAAAGATGAAATTGAATTTTAGTGCATTTAATAAGCTACAATTTCTGTATTAAGGAACTTGTCCATTTCTAATAGCAATGCAACTTGTTCTTATTTCATAGGTTATTTGGGTTATTAGTTGGTTAAATATGGAAAACATTTCCAGCTAATTTTATAAGTGATAGCCACAAACTAATTAGAATATGATTTTTAAAATATTCCACATTCTAGTTACACCACATTATTTCAATTGAAATCCTAATCAACTCATGACTTGCAATATGTAGAATATTTATACCGATGCTTATTCACCAAGATTGCAAAGCAACTGTCGGACTTTAGTTTTTGCCCTTCAAAAATCTGATCTGTAAAACTCACCTATCTTCTTCCTAGTTTTTCTGTCGCTTAGTGTATATATTGTGCTCTGACCAGGCTCGCTGCGTGTGAGACTTTCAGATGTCAGCAACTTTGCACATCATTTTTTTGCCCTGGATGGCCCCCCAAAGTCATCTCTGCAGTCACCATCAGGAGCAAAGCTGTGGATAAGAAGTTGCAAGTCCTCTTAGGTTTAGAGCACCCTGACACTCCCTACTTATGCTGCAGCTGGTGACAAGTCCTCACCTTTCTGGGCATTCATTTCCTCACCTGTGAAGAGAAGGACTAAATAATTACCCTTGTTGCAAATGGCTCTGAAACTCTAATCCCCATTAATTCTTTCCTCATTCTTTCGTTTGTATTCTTGCCCAGATCCTTAGTTTACATTTCATAAGGGGAAATATTTTTATGTGTTCTACTTTCTAAACCATTTTAAAGCACACAGGGCCCTATATATATGGAACAATACTCTCCAATAATGAAAATTTAATAAATATCCCCAAAGTCTGTGTCATTCTTTCTGTCATGGAGTAATACCATATCTGATTTCTTTCTAGAACAGAAAACTCACAGACATGCTGTTTGGTGACTAGTAAAGGAGATACTGTGGAAGAACTTCAAAAATATTTTTTTTTCATAGTATTCTGAGAGTAGAGCAGAAATGGGAAAACTGGCAAAAGTGCTTTATGCAAGATATTATTGTGTAAACATCAGAAAATATGTTAAAATGTTGCTTGGAAAGTACAGAATTTTATTTTCATCTTGCACTTTAACCAAATGTCCATGGCCTAGATCTACTTACGTACATTTCCCAAGCAGTTTTCATTTTGAGGAAAACATAGGATTTGACTGAGGTTTTAGAAAAAGCATTTCATTTAAAATATATTTTCAGGTTTATGGTGTCATGGAGCCCACCCTTAATTTATTTGACATTTTTAAAATAAAAACTTATTTAACAGTTCAGTGTCAGCGCCACTTCCTTTCCTTCAAACCATAAGTATATTGCCTGGCCCACTTATCTGGTTATTATGTTTTAAAAGAAAATTACATTTAAAAATATGGAGCATCTTTTCTAATCATGAAGCTGTAGCATCACCGTTTTGCGATTAAGCAGTTCTTTGCAATATAAATCCTGCCTACCAATGATTTAGTTGATTAAAAAAATAATGAAGTGCAAATCATGTGACTCTTTTTTTTAATTTTGTAAATTTATTGGTGTAATATACATTATGTAGGTTGTTGAATGTGGTAATTCACTAGGAAAGTGCAAAATAAGGTCAAATTGGAATGCAGATGAGGGCATAAACTTTTAAAATAGTCAATAAAACAATTAATGTATCAACAGCGTGTGCTATTAAGCAGGAACGTAACGATGCCACTGTTCACACCAGGGTCCCCTGAGTGTGTGTACACAGGCAGGGTGGCTGGGATCTATAGACGTTTTTCCCATGCACGCTGCAGAAAATAACAACGGGTAGCCTTGGAATCATTAGAAGGGCTCCATTTCAAATGTTTTCAAGAAACTCAAAAATGTGTATATTACAAAGCACACTTTGAAGGAATAAAATGGAAACCTACAAGTGTAAATCACGGCACCTCTTTTAGCTTAACATTTTTTTAATGCAAAGCAGTATACATTCATCATAATAAATTTAAGTAAATCCAAAATGTGGACGCTAAACATGAAAATCTCTGTTTTCTCCGATGCCATTTGTGGAGGCAGGCTCTGTTAATACTTCTGTTTCTATTATCCTTCAGATTTCCTATCTGTGATTATATATATATTTATTGATATATACATACAGATAAATAGATATATACCATGTATGATATCTCTGCCTATCATATATTGCATTGATATTATAATAATGGAATCGTACTATCTATTCTGCATATTTACTTTTTCTATATTTGTCTCTATCATGTGATTGTTTTATGTTTATCTTAAACATGTTAGACATTACTGATAATGTAACAAATCTCATGGGATAGTATATAGTGTAATATTCTGTGTTACTGATAATATCTTGATACATATGTTTAGGCATCTCAAGCCATCATGGTATTGAAAAGTCACTGTGAAGATTCACCATAGAAATTTTCATAAGATGTTAGTTAATTTAAATTCCTAGAATAAAACAAGTAACTAAAGGTCATTGCTCTCACATCAATTGTGTAAGTGTACTATCTAGTATTTGTATTTTATTTATTTCAAATATCACATCTTAAAGATCATATCAGGTTATCCTAGATAGTTTACCCTGAATAAAAAAAAAGATGCAGTTGCATTTGTTTTGTCATTATCATTTATTCATAAGATATCAAAGAAAATGCGGGAAATGCTTATGTTAGGGTTTTGGCTGATGTGATGAAGAGAACTTACCAATGAAAAAATAGACAATATGTGAATTGATGAACTTTTAGGTTGTACTCATGGCTAAGGGATTGGATCTAGTGGCTATTGACCAGATAAAGACTTATGCGTAGGAGTGACTATCATTTTTCTATGCATTATTTTTTCCTCATACATTGTAAACAGAGTGGGCAGTATTGCATTATAATGGAAGAGCATAATGCATTCAACTCCAACATGCAAATAAACACACAAATACAACTAAATATTTTACTAATTTTCATGCTTTTGCAGTAGACATACAATATCATCATCAGTCACCCTGCATTTATTATTACAGTGCTTGAACAGTAAAGCAGTTAAACATCATTCAATGAATAAGCAATTTTATAACCAGTCAGGCAAATAAGCTATGTTGATGCTTAGTAGAAATATAGCCCATGAACTCTGGTACAGTTCATGGATGAAGAAGAAAACAGCTCCGGTCTTGTTAGCCCCTGAAATGTCAAATATGCTTAGAGAGGTGAAAAAAAGAACATTTGCCTAAGGTTTAACTATATATGCAATGCATTTTATTAGGTATGCTGCTTTGCATAATTTGGCCTACCAACTAGTAGCTATACCTAGTAAAATGTTGCATAATCCTACTTTATTAACTGAATGAATTAACTTTGTATTATTTTATTATAACACTCATTTAGCATTTTGTATGTTGTCAATGCCCAAATGAATTTTTCTATTCCTTCAACAATAAGTTTTATTATCAGAGACTGATCCTGGCACTGTAGTAAAGAAGATAGAAAATACGTATTTTCTTGTCAAGGTTAAAAAAAAAAAGAAAATTCCTCCTATAATAAACACCACCAAAATAGATAAACCTGTGAAATAACAGTAGAGTCTATACTATGCAATAATACTAGACAAATCAGGACCCCTTTCTTGAGAATATGAAAGCTGAACTGAGATATGAATGATCTAGGCAAGCAATGATTTGGAGGAGATGCGTTTCAGGCAGAAACAAGAAGTGCACGAACACCCGAGGCAGAGAGTCTCTCGGCAAGTTGAAAGAAGAAAAGCAGACAGTCAATAGAGCTGGGATCGAAAGAGTGAAGTCCAGGGTGTGCTCATGTATTATAGAATACCTTTTCAAATCAATCTTTGGGAATAGTATAGGAAATTACTAAAAAACAATACTTATTAAAAATAGTGTGAAAATACATAAGTGTGATGTTTTATGAAGTAACATCAGTTATTTTGCTTAAAAAATGAACAATTATTGGTAGAAATAGTTTTGATAATTTCAAATATAGTTAAATTATTCTCTTATAACTCAGTGTAAGTAGATGGCTTTTATTTCTATCACTTAGTTTCTTGAGTCCAACCAAGAGTGTGGTTCTGTTTTAGAATGAGTGTTGAAAAATATCTTATTTTTATCAGATCCCAATATCTTCTCCCTTTCCTTTTACAAATGAGGAAATGGAAGTTCAGATTTAGTGATTTTTTTTCCCCCTGCCAATATGTATTTTCTGTACCACGTGTGAATCTTTAAAAAATACTCGAGGTGGAAAAAATTATGTTGGTTTGAAAATGTAGGTTACAGGTATCTTAAAATCATATGACAGTGTTCATGGGTATTTAAATGTCTGGTGTAAATAATTCTTCAAGTAATGCTAGTAGTCCAGCCATTTTCTAAGAAATAAATAGTGAATGATTTCCTAGTTCTTGGTGTTGGATTAAGTAGAAACTGAACTAGCAAAGAGCTTTTCTCTATTCTAGTTTACTGTTGAAGTTATAATTTTGTTTACATCTGTCTTCATGAAAATTTGAATTTTATTACTTATGAATATTTATTAACATGGTATACATACATGGAAAATGTGTAAGATTATGGCAGGATATCTATAATTATGAGCACTTGTCTCTAGTTTATTTGGTTGGCATCCATTGAAATGTGATGTTCAGAATGAGAAATTTTGCAAAACATAGTTTTTCAATAGAATGAAATTCTTAATTACATTAGATTCCATCAGCACAAACAAGAGAACAAGAAGGAGTGTATAAGATAACACTTTATGATTTCTGTTGCCAGAACACATGCTAAACTCATGTTTTAATTTGAGAATATTTTTAAAGCCATCTGCTGCACCTTTAGTAATTCTGAGAATGCAATCAGTTCCCAATTACCTTCTCAAAAGAAGGATAAAGTAGAGCAGTGAATAATCCAAAAACTATTTATATTTGGCTAATTACTTTTCTACTTTTTTTTTACCTCCCAAAAGTTTTCTCACATGTACACCTAAATTATCACATACTCATTTTTTCCCACAAATTAGAAATGAATAAACTATTGAACCATTTTTTTTTAAAGTGACCTGACTCTGCTAGATAGTGAAGGAGAACACAACATTTATCCTAGTGAATAATCTGCAAATTTTATTCTACATAATGATGTTTTTAAAATTTGACAGATCTGTTTTTTTCTTTAAAAGTAGTGACCACTCTGAGCAGAATCTTCAGCACCAAAGGAAGAGAATAATCCATTGGAATCAAAAAACATTCTATTAACAACCGTGGGGTATCTCTTTTGCCATCCATTACTTAACACGTTACTTTGACGTAAGTGTGAATGAATAAAGAAACACAAACGTGGCTACCTTAGATGCATCTCTGTCTGTTACAGGATGGTGCTATTAACTCCAGCAGGATCCCATTCAAGTCAGTTTGCAATTCTGCTGCAACTTCTCAATTTACACACATATATATGAGGGCTGTCAGAAAGTATCCAGCCATGTAATTGTTCTCATTATATTGACAATGGCTGAATTTTTTCTGGACAGCCCTCATATATATATATATGTGTGTGTGTGTGTGTATACTTGTGTGTGTGTATATATATATATATATGTGTGTGTGTGTGTGTATGTGTGTGTATATATACTTGTGTGTGTATATATATATATATATATGTGTGTGTGTGTGTGTATGTATGTGTGTGTGTGTGTATATATATATATAAAATAGTGCTTCTGTTATCATCAGTGCTGCAGTATATTAATTTAGTCATAAAAGACTGGCAGTTATATTTTATTTCATTACACATATTCAATAAGTTAAATTTTTAATGATTACAAATTTTTACATTTTGCATGAATATCAGTATTCATACAATATTTAACATTGATGTGCTGTTTAATACAGAATATATTAATTATACTATTTTATATTATTTCAATATATTAATATAGAATGTTTAATATTCACACTATAGAATTAATAGGAGACTTTTAAATGTGTGCTTTTTCATGGAAGTTCTACAAATATACACCAACTATTAATTATATAATATCTGAAATCTTCTGCCAAATGCTGTTTTTGAGCTTGTGTAATTGGTGGCATTAGTATTTCTAAAACCTCAACACCAACTAGATTTATTAATTCAGAAAATATTTATTAACCCCCCATATGCAAATACAGTCCAAAAGCAGTGTGAAGAAGAAAAAAAAACCCTTTTTTCCTTTGATCTGACATTCACTGGAGGGAGACAAACAAAAAGATAAACAACTCAATAAATAGCATGTCAAACATGTTTACATGCCACAAAAATACATCAATAAAGTAAGGTAAGTGGATAGAGGTGAGGGTGGTGGGTGTAGATGTGAGTTAGGCAGGTGAAGAAGGACTCGGATGAAATGAAATTTGAACAGAGATGAGAAATGAGGAGGAAGAAACTCAGAAGACACTGGGTTCATGGGCCAAGGACATCAGTGTCTGGGGACTGGACTAGTGCAATGGCCCAAATCAGGAGCTCACCTGGTTTGTGTCAGGACCAAGGTGGGAGAGAATTAGGGGAGGAATTACATGTTGAGGCCTGAGTCAGCAGGGACTGGACCATGGAGAACCTCGTAAGGGGGTGCACATTCAGACTCTTGATTTTATCTGCAGAGGGCAGCCATTTCAGAACATGAAGCAGAAAGACGGCATGATCTGACATATTTTATACGGCTTGTCAGGGCTGTGGGTGAGAATAGGCTATAGGAGGGTGTGCTTAATGTTTTATACTCAAGTATTTTGGTTTTCAATGTATCAGTCACTCTTTCAGCAATTACCTGTACCATCTCAGCTAATTCTTACAACTATATGAAGTAGAAACTGTCTTTAACCCCAATGTACCCATTAGATGGTAACACTGGGGGTGGTTAAGTAGATCTCCTGGTGCTGAAGCAGTACAGCCAGAGGTCATACCTACATGTGCCTCTGACTGTAAAGCCCAAAGTCACAAGCATGGGGGTCCTTTTACTGATACCACTCAGCCCATCCTATACTGTTAATTAGGACCTGGTTAAGAGCGTATTGGCCTGGGGTAGTGCAGATTGAATTAAAGGACAAAGACAACAATATTTATTTTAGTAAACATTAATTTTTGGAAAAGCATTTTTTACAACAAATTAGAAGGCAAACTTCTCCTCAATTCTAATTACTCTTATTAGTTTATACTTGTTTTCTTTCTAAGAACGTACTAAAAATTGGGGGAAAATGTGAACTCTCTAAATATGAAACAAACTCTGTTTACCTGTAGTTACCACGAAGTTAAACATAAGGGCTATCTGGAAAAGATCCCGCCATATAATATGAAAAGTAGGGGTATTTATGGCTGGATCTTTTCCGGACAGCCCTGGTATATAGTTATACACTTGTAACCAATATACAACAAAATATGGCATGTGATAGCCGATCATGATTACAACTAGAAAAATTAGAGAAATCTAATAAAATCTTTTCTATCTGCATTGTACTCAAGTTATTCTCTAAGAAAATGATTGGACTTTTATCTAAGCAAACTATTATAGTCGTGGTCTAATTCATCTCAGGAAATATATTCCTTACCTCAGAAGCAAAGGGAGGAAAATGCTTATGATGCTTATGCCTGCCCAGTAACCTTGGCAATGAATCAATAGGTACCTTTTGTCTCACTTCATGGTTGTGATCGCAAACATGCAGTTAATAGGAGGGGTTGGAGATAGGTAGATAGATTATAGATAGATAGATAGATAGACAGATGATAGATCAGTAGATGGATAGATTATCTCCCCCACTATTTTGTAAATATATAAATACATTTTGTGTGAATGATTATATATGTAGCTATATGAGATCTGACAATTAAGTTCGTGAACTGGCCACAATGCGCTTACATTGTCAACATAAACAACTCAGTAAGGTTTCACAACCTTGCTATATCTGTATCTCACAGCTGTGTTCATGTCAATGTGTGGTGCTCTCTTGCTGAGTGGCATGCATTATTGTGGCATGATTTTGTGTGCCATCGTGAGAATGTTGGAGCTTGAATTAGATCAACGAACAAACGTTAAATTTCTTCTAAAACTTGGCAAGAGTGAAAGTGAAGTCAGGAACATGGTAGTCCAGGTTCATGGGGATAATGCCATAAAGAAAACGGCAGTGTACAAATGGATTAAATGTTTTTCTGAGGGGAGAGAAAGTATCACTGGTGAAGACATGTCAGGGCAGCCAGTGATGAGCAGAACTGATGAAAACATTGAAAAAAATTGTCAAATTGTGTGTCAAAATCATTGGCTGAGTCTGAGAAACATAGCAGACCAAGTAAACATTGATATAGAAACAGGAAAATCTTAACCAAAAAGGTTCCATCAGTCCAAATCAAGAGTCAAAACGATGTTGCTCACAGTTTTTTGATATCAGAGGGATTGTTCATTAATAATTTGTACCAAGTGGACAATCAGTCCAACCAAGTTTTCTATTTGAATGTGCTGAAAAGCCCGCGTGAAAAAGTTAGACGAAAACGACCTGAAACTTTTGGCAGCAACTCATGGCTCTTGCATCACGGCAGTGCACCAGCTCACACAGCTCTGTCCGTGAGGGAGTTTTCAGCCAGCGGATAAATAACTGTATTGCAACACCCTCCCCACTCTCATGATCCGGCCCCCAATGACTTTTTCCTTTACCTGAAGATAAAGGAAATATTGAAAGGAAGACATTTTTATGACATTCAGGACATCAAGTGTCAAAGGATGACAGCTCTGACGGACAACCCAGGAAAGGTGTTTTAAAATTGCTTTGAAGAGTCAATTACATCTGGCGTCGGTGCATGGCTTCCCATGGGGTGTACTTAGAAGGTCACCGTAGTGATATTGAGTAGTGAAGTATGTAGCACTTTTTCTAGGATGAGTTCCCTGACTTAATTGTCAGACCTATAGTATGGTATAATAACATAAGAGGTTAGGTGGCTTCCCCCCCAAATCTCTTACTAAACATAAAATTACTTATTCAAATAAGAAATATTTTTATATGAATTATTTTAATTAAAATTGAAGGAGACATGTTCTTACTTTTAATAACTCTATTTCCTGTTTGCAAAAGTGTATTTATGTATGTGCTGAGATAACCTATTAGGTCATTTAAATGCCCGTGGTGACTAAGGCATTTGGTGTTTCTGAGGGATTTTAGGGGTCATCATTTTCTTGACTTCCATTGACTGTTACTAATGGAAGTTGGGATTGGATTTTTTTTTTTAGAGAAATTGTAAATGTTCAGATTAAAACTAACATTTTGCATACATACAATATATATTTTCTGATATGCTTATATTAATAAAATGAATATATAAAAATTATATATATTAGCACATAACCACAGCAGTTTGTGAGTGTCTGCGTAGTGTAATCAATCAAATACAAATAGTTACAAGTACCCATTGGATAAAAATGTGTCTGAAAACACCCTTTATTTGAATCACTCTTTCATGCCAATAAAGAAGACAAAATGTACTAGATGAAGTGAACAGATAATCATTCTTCTGTTTAGGCATTTAAACAATTTATTCATATAAAAACTGAAAGAAAGGAAGAGAAATAGTATAGTGACTACCAAATAGTTAACATGGAACAAATAATCCAATAATTTTTGAGTGCTTCTAAGGTCATATTCCAACCTTTCAACAGTCTGTGAGGTAGTTAATATTGCCATTATTTTTTTAAGGGAAAACTGGTTAACTTGCATAAAACATTTTAAACTTACACCTGTCTAACCCCAAAGTTATGCTTTACATATCACCCAATTAAAAGCAATGAAGTGAATAAGGGAAGTACACTTTCAAGAAAACTAAAGCGGATATACTGGTCTTATATGATTTGTTAGATCCAAGAAATGGAGAAAGGATTGCATTTACCCTATTTGATTTGTCATATGCAAGAAATACGGTAATGAACCTAGTTTCTATTAAAGATGGAACAACAAAATAATTTGTTTTCTAACTGCAAGCTTCTACACTGAGTGGGGGTCTCCTATCAATGTTCTACTGTCCATGTCTCAGAACTTTTATGGAACTATTAAGTGATAAACATAAATAGACATCTCTCTTTTTCCACTAAGCTATCTTCTGTCCCCTGAAAACTTTTTCAATTTTAAAGTTTCAATAAAAATGCCTGTATTCAATAAATGGGACATAAAACGGAACATACAATGAATATAAATGCACACCAAGACCAGGAGTTCACATCGTTATTAATAAACATATGCTTATAAAATATATTTTCTTGAAATTAAGAAACAAATATTGTAGTGGCGATAGAAGAATCCAGTGTGGTTTCTTTTCCTTGATTTTAATGCTTAAATTTAAGAGCGTACATGCAGACTCACTGTTTATTTACAAGACCAATTTGGGAGAGTGGTGTTCACAGATGGCCAGTTTTGATAGAGGTGGTAGAAATGATGTAAGATATTTCTTAGGAGGGGCAGATGGGGTGAGTAGGTGGCATAGTCCTTCTTTTAGGAGAGTCTGGGTGTAGGTAGAGCTGGGAGACAGCTTTGATATATTCATATATGTAACTAGAACAGAGAAGAAGGCTACTTCCAGTCCTACCTTTAACTAAATATTGAATTATAATGTAGTTTTTATATCCTAATACTTACTCATGTTTACCTTTATATAGTTTGTGTAATTCTGGATTTTTGGTATATCTTGGGAGTACGCTGTACAGGAAAATGTATTTCATAGAAGCTGAAGTAATGGATTTGTTATTTAATTGTTATTGATAGATAAGATAGTTGGACTAATTTTCTGTTATAAATCTTAGCTTTGTCATAAATTGTAGTGCATTGTTCCATGTTAATTTTTCAACTTTACCATTTCAGTTTCTTTTAAAATACTTAATAATGTTTGTAATTAGCATTATTACATAGCAAGAAAGTGGATGGACATATATTCAGTAAGTAGTGATTTTTAATTTATAGAATAGTTAGAATTTCATTAATAAGGTAATCAAAAAGGGAAGTCTTTTTTCACAGCAATTATATAATTAAGAAGATTTTTAGGAAAATGTAAGAATTCAATAAGTATAAATTGGGTCACATTTTAGATAAGAGCTAATTATAGTAGTAATAAAAATAAATCTGAAGTATGTGTTTTGAGTACCATTTACTGCTTTTTTTCTTTTTATGTCTTTGTTCTATTTTACTCTATCCTGGAAATTACTTTAAGGTCAGTACTTTATTAATAGATATAACATCTAATATATAGCACATGTTTAAAATAGACTTAGTAGCAAAACATATGGAGCTTACTTTAGTAAGCATTGTATAAAGGCTGACTATCATGAAACAAATACAACTTATAAAACAGCTTGAAACCTACATGTATGCTTTATGAATTTTTTGTTTATTTTGCTTTTGATCTACACTGAATTTCACCTAACTGCTCTTTACTACTGAAACTATTTTAGTAAAATATTTATTTGGCAAATATTTACTAAGCACCTGCTGAGTGTCAAATATTAAGCAATGGTTTGGATATGAATTAATTAAGAAAGCATACATAAACATGACTTTTATGGTTTTTTAAAAGTTATTGTTTGTTACAGTTTTAAATAAGTAAATATGCAAAGAAATATATAATTGCAAATTGTGATAAAATTAGTAATAGAAAAAATGGAGATGAGGAAGAATAAAATGACTTACTTTAGATCAAATCAGGAAAATTGTCCTACAGGAAGTAATATTATAATTGAAATCTGAAGAAGAGATAGAAATGTCTAGAATACATGGTAGTGTTTGAAGTTGGAAACTATGAAAATATGATGACCAAGATCATAAATATTTATCTTTTTTAAAATTAAAACTATATTAGAGGACTCCATGATTCCATTATGCTTTTATAAGATTATCCTAGCTATCCTGTACGAAGTGGACTTGGCCTGGACTTGGGCTTGGATTGTGGAGGTGGAGAGAGAGAGAGAGAGAGAGAGAGAGAGAGAGAGAGAATATGTGGTGATCATGATCACCTCTTGGTGGAGTGGGTGGGGCTGGTGAGAGAGATGGAGGTTTTAAGAATGCCTTTCAGTTTGGGAACATAAAATAATCACTATTGCCATTTCCTGTAATGAAGAAATGAAGTAAAAACAAGTTGTTGGCAGCATTAGAAGATAGATGATAGATAGATAGACGAATGAATAGATGATATAAATGTGCATGCATTTGTACAATTTATTTATTTACTACTTAATGTAGATGTCATTACCAAATAAATGGCATTAAAAGCATTGAGAATAGATGGCATCACCTTGCTTGGGAAATAGAAGAGAATTAGTCCAAGGTGAGCTATTAAGAGATTCAATAGTCCGTAGTTAAATAGAAGACAATGAGATAACAAAGAAAGATCAAAGAGAGACAGGCAGAGGGATAGGAGAAAATAACTAGCCTAGCTGGTGGGCAGTGACCAGAGCTGAAAAAAGAGGAGGAAGGGCCTGGACTGGGAGAGAGCAGGAGAGGGGAGGGGAGAGAGGGAGGTATAGAGTTGCAACTATTATATGGTTAATTGTGTAAAATGAGCACTGGGAAGTATTCATATGATTTGACAGACATGAAGGTTATTGGCAGTCTTAGAAATATAGTTTTTAGAGTTATAAGGGAGGAAATTTGATTAGAATAGATGACTCCTTCAAGAACTTCGAAGATGATTGTTAAGAAAAGAAAGTAGATCATATTTTCATGGAAATATGGAATTAAACACTATTGGTTGTGCTTGTTTTAAAACGAGAGTCACTGTAGAATGTTTATTTGTTGTCAGAATGACCCGTGAGGGAGGGAAAGAAGTCTTTGAAGGCATGGAGGAGTGGACTAGTTCCAGAACAAATGGTCACATCCCCTTTTAACAGGAAAAAAAGGTTTTACAACCATGGTAAATGCACAAGATAATGGAAGAGATGGAGTCAGAACCTTGTAGATTTACAGACTTTCGGGATAGCATATAGGGAAGTTTCTGTCCAATGGCTTTTATTTTCTAAATAAAATGTGATACAAAGCCTTGCCTTTTCATTAAAATTTACATAAGGACATTCTGTTACAAAAGAAAAAAATACCTAAGTTTAAGAAAGTTTGCCTAGAGTCAGTTTTTACATGGATTGCAATCTATACCACTCAAAGATACTGAAAACTCCAAAGTTTGTCGTTTTGTTTTGTTTTGTTTTGTAGGCTTTATGCGATGAGGCCATTCAATATCAATATATACAATATGTAGTTTAAAAAATGAAGTCATTCTTTGATAAACAAATAGATATAACATAAACCATAACAGTGAAAGATAACGTTTAAAATTTTTAAAAAATACAAATGTTTGCTTTTTATTAATACAAATATGTATGATGTATTGGCCCTTATGATTTTTATACACACACGTGCATGCATGCGCGCACGCACATACACACACACACATGCACATATATAGGAAGGCTGTCCGGAAAAATTCAGCCATGAGCCATGATATGGCTGGGTATTTTCCAGACAGCATATATATATATATATATATATATATATATATATATATATATATATATCACAGACAATAATAGTTTAAAATAAGCACAAAAATATAGTCTGTGTATGAGTCTCTTATCTATGACTTACTTCTACTCAGAAAACTGGATGATATGTTTTGTAGATGGTATGGAAAAATTAAAATAGAAGCATATGTTAATGTCATAATAAATTTTACTTTATAAATATATCTGCACAAAAAATGCCTTTCAGAAATTTGTACTATAGCATGCTAGGTAATATTCTCTATTTTTACTGCAATCATACAAAAACTACAGTAGCTTTTATTTTACAGATGGATAATCCTGAACAAGAAGAAAATCCATGTTGTTTTTTTCATTCCCAATATTTGGTTTGCAGAGCAACTTTACCCTAAATATGTTGTAAGCTCTATCTGAAAATTAGCATTTAAATGGACTCTTAAATTTCAGCATCTGAAAATAGGTCTGCTGTTTTCTCCTGGTTAATGACAGAAACCATAACATAACCCCAAACTAATAAAAATAATAATACAAGACAAAAACATAAATGCCTGAATGTATATATCTAACTCATCATGTCTATATTTGGTAAATGAATCTTTAATATGTTAGTTTAATGAAAAAGTTGAACAGCTTAGGTTTTTTCCCCCATTTATGTTATTAAAAGTTTTGAGTATATTAAGGGTTTGATAGACAAAAAGATTCATTTACTATATTTTCACTCTATAGTTGACATCTATCTGGATTATGCCTGTTCTTCAAATATTGCAGTTTTGCCTTTAAAATCAGGATTCTTTTAATTGCACCACAGCTATTTTTTATAATAAATCTTGTGGCATGGAGAATTTCCAGTGAGTAGATCAGATCTCACCAGAAGCGCTATTTCCCAGCACTCCTTCCTGGTAGAATCTGGATTCCTGGTGAAAAGGATGCTGCTATTAGGATGATCTGAAGTACTCTGGAGAGAGACCTTCTGCTCAGTTCCCATTCAAGCTGGAGCCTGCTTTGACAGTTGTCAACAGTGCCCTTTCTGATGTTTCCCAGTTGTGTTCCATTTAGAATAAGTACTTAAAGAGACACCTGCTAGGAAAGCCAGAACAGAGGAGCTGCATGATTCTGGCGAACATATGTGGACAATGATATCTCTATCCCACCTTGGGCAATAACTTAATAAAGCCTTTAAGACAACAGAATCCTAAGTAGTCATCCTTTTTGTTATTGAGGAGGAGGGCGACGGATACCGGCATCACACTTCCTTTGCGTGCCTACAGCTGGGATCTGGGCACCACCATGCTTTCCCACTGCTATGACTCCCTAGCCATATGCTGTCACTTAAAGTACAGCCTAGGATTCAGGCTGCAACCTTGTGAAATTGGCATATAGGCTGTCATCACTGTACTCTAAACACCCTGCAAGCCAGATTTCTCTTCTTTCTATGAAAATTAGACCAGATCCTCCAAGTGTCAAGCCTAGAGATGTTTTATGTATTCTGAAGATATAAATAGAGGTATCCAATTCAAGAAGAGCGAAAATATTTTTTATTAATGTTGACTTAGGGGGAAATATATAGATCCCAAAAGCTTATTAATAGAATGAGAAATAAAAACCACACACCCAAAACCTATTACAGATTTTCAATGAATAAAGAAAAATAATACTCCTAGTAAATCATTGATTGATGATGGATTAGGTGTTGGGATCACTGCAGTTTGGAGGAGGCATGGTGTACCTTTCAGAATTGTGGAATTGTTTAAATGCAAAACAAACAAACGTGAAGAAGTAGGTTCAGATTTCCCAAAGAGAAGTCTCATTTTATGATTTTGTCCTTAAGAATTATAAAATAAAAACATGATAGTGCTGATGGAGCTATAGATAAAAGTAAAATAAACTCTCTTTCCTCCCCCAAACATCGTATTTGTCCTGTTTCTGTTATTTGATTACAGATAAAATGTAATATCCTGGACTGGATATAGGTCAGGCAGACAACATATGACAGTTTGTATTCTGTTTTCTCATCTTCCCTGACTTCCAGCATGAGAGACTTGCCCCTAACCTAGCACTGCCTGCCTTGCCTAAATATGGACTCCTGTCCTCCACATTGGCCTTGAGCTCTGTTGGGTTTTCTTAATTGCTACTCCCAGTAAAATACAGTATACATAGGAATAAGGTGTTACTTACCTAGAGGGATCTACAGTTTATTCATGAAGTCAAAAATCATTCAGAACTCAAAGGAATAAGTTTACTGGTGAATGTCAGGCACTGAGAGAGAAATGAGTTTTAGGTCAAATGGCCTGTAGAGTTCTTCATAAATAACTAGCGTGTAAGAGCTGCCTAGTGGAACTTCAATTACATCTCTAGTTTACGTGATTCTTAGGTGGACTGTTTTATACATGAGTAGTTTATCTTCTATATAGTTCTTCCTATTAATTCTTTAAGATGAATAATCAATATTTTCCCATAAATCAGAAAAAAAGTAGGAAAATAATTGTTTCTAACTGAAATGCGATTTACTAGTAAAAGAATTTTAAGATTGAGGGATATTCATTAGATTGATTGAATTAGATGGATGGCATTAGTCACTATGCATATTTTTCCTCAAAGGACAAATGGAGTATCTCCTGTTTCACTTTGTACATGCCCCATTTTTAGAAGTATGTTTCTCAATGCCTTCTTTCCCCTAGTCTTAATTCCTCATCTTTTTTTTAATGTAGCAAAAAGCACCTTAGAGTCTGTTGCATTTGATTAACTATCACGCTGATTACTGAATTGCTCTTCCACACAGTTTTACTTAGAAATATATTACTTTTCATTCACTGTAAGATGCTTTTGGAGGGGGATGATATCATAGCACTCAGTATATAAATATATTGCTGCTTACCATATCTTATTGCAATTATTTTATTTCCTCTACTATATTAAGATCTCGCCAAGGTCAAGTACATTATTTTTGTATTCCTGGCACCTAGTTTCCAGTTCCTGGCACATAGTGTGCACTTAATAAAGGGTTGCAGAATAAGAACATTCATGAATATAGAAGTGCTTGTTGAGTGATTCTTTAATTTTGTTGTTCTCTCTTCTACCTACCTTTGTTTATCACAGCTCTGAGGAAAATGCTCAGCCTTGACTAGATTTACTTGGATTTCTCTAAAGCAGCTTTCAGCTCCCTAAACAGTAGTTATTCCATATCAGCAGAGGGGTTAAAAGCATGCTCTGCTAGCTGACTGCCCTTGCTCAAGATGATTAACCTATCTATACTTTTATTTCCCTTCCTATGAAATACAAATAATAATACCTTTTTACCCAGTGAAATACTTTTGGATTAAATAACTACACACATACAAAGCATGTAGGACAGTGTCTAACACATAGTAAGTGTTAGTGTTAGTAATTATTATTAATTCTTACCTTAACAAACAAGAAAATCCTTTGAGATAGTTTAATGTTAGATTTGATAGTCTATTCCCCACCAAAGAATTTATATTTTAGTAACATCTCTTCAACTGAGAAAACTTCATGGTATCAGAAAGAATGTGTTATAATTCAGTAATTTGAGGTAATTTATATTTCCGGAGCATTGTCTAGTCAAGTCTCTTCTGTTTGGTATAATGTTCAGTGGGATAGAATGAAATACTCATATTTTGTAGGTATTCACAATGCTAGTTCGTGGTGAAGATACAGACTTTTTAATGGAAATTTTAAGCCCACAATTTTCTTTTATTAGTTTAGTATAATGATTAATATTCTCAAAATATACAAAGGAATATAAGCCTAAGCATCTCTCACATCTCTAAAAGGACAAGCTTTTATTAATGTCATATCAAATGTCACTTAACTACTACGTAGTTAAAACAGTCTTTGTTAAGCCAGGTTATGTCATAACACTGTCACAGACTGGGTGAATAGTGCATGTGGTACTGCATGTTCAGTCTCTTGTAATTAAACTGCACAATGTACAATTTCACTTTAGAGGTGCTTTAGACCTCAGTTGGTGTGAGACCTGAACATTCTACGTGTGCAATTTGTCAGTTATGAATGGCTTTTGTTTCCAAAATGTGTGATTACAGTCAATTGTTTGAAATTAGAAAGCTTTTTCATGATAGAAACAATGTTTTTAAGATGTTAAGTGAACAGTGTAGCCCACAAACAATTTACCCATAAATTACCTCAAGAAAAAGTTCCGTGGAACGTTATTAATACATTACTGTGATGCGGAAAAATGATTTCAGAAAATCATTGTGGGATGACAATCCTGCCTTTCTCTCAACTCTGGACTATAATTTCCCTACTTGTCTAATCCAATTTCTGTATGCATTGATTCAAGGTGGAGAAAGGGATCATAGCTACAGAGGGGGGAAGAGAATGGGGTGGGTTGAGGGAAACAGAAATGAGATTTACTTTTGTATAATCCCTTACAGCTTTTCTTTTATATCAGTAGCCTACGAAGTCAAGGGCACCTTCCCCAGGGGCAAGCTGAGATGATGCATTGTAGTATGTGTGTGTGTGCGTGGGCGGGGGGGGGGGGTAATGGAGTCTCAATGTAATTTTTCTTAATGAAAATGAAGTGTGACCTTCTAATATTTAACATATGGATTGAAACTTAATTTCACTACCAAGGTCATTATGGTCACTCAATGTGTGGGGGGAGATATTCTGAGGGAAGAAAAGTGGGAGAACTATAACATGGAAAGATGAGGATGAAAGATGAAACTCAGTCACACGTCGCTTTAGCTGTAATGTTTCAAGTTCCATGTTCACTCCTGCTATGTGAAATAACAATTATATTACTCTCTTATAATTAAACTAATCCTCGATTTTCACATGGGCAAAGTAGACAACTTGCACTGGAAACTAATACAGCGGATGTATTAGTTTTACGTCGTATAAAATTTCTAAACTAATTGATGATTTTTCTGATATGATAGAAAGTCATACAAAATATTAAAAATGTAAAAGATATTTGAAAACAAATGTGACATTGTCTGTTATTAATGATGAATTTCACCCTTAAAAAATTTTTTTTATTGTCCCTTGGTAGATAAACTAACAGTAGGAATACCTGGTGATAACGGAAAGTACTTACATACAGCAGGTTCATGTTCATATCTTACTTTCATACTGGTTAAAGTACATAATGAACAAGCTTGGAACCATTAGGCTAGACCACCAGCTTGTCGCCTCTTTCTTTTTTTTTGAGGACCTCCAGTGTCAGTCTGTCCTTTCCTCTTCCACCTACAGCTCATCAGTATAGTTTCTCTCCTTTCGTAGCTGATTGTGGAACACAACTCAATCTCATAAGCATTTATTAATAAAATAACCATGGTGTGGTGTCTTGCTATTTGGGAGTTTGCCTTTGTTCTTGCTTATAACAACTTACATCTTGAAAAAAGGAGAAAGAAAGAAAGAGAGAGAGAGAGAGCCAGAGAGAGAGAGAGAGAGAGAGAAAAGCTTTTCCTTTAGCTTTTGGAAGGACTAAAGTAATATTCTAAAAGATAGCATAGTCTTTAGTGCATGAGTGATGGGAATTAGGAAAAGTACTAAAGAGTTGGATGCAAGGACTATACCCTGGCAAAGCCACAATGAAGAGCAAAACTCAGAACTACTCAGAGGGGTAATTCCCCCAATAACACTAGAGTTCAGTGAGCTAGGACCTGAATCCAGAGGAAGGGAAGTAGCAGGTTTAGGGTGTGGTTACAGCCAAGGATGTTAGATAGAGTGTTGATTGGAAAGGAGATGAACATACAATCAGGAAAAATATAGAAAAAATGTTCTTGAGGCACCTTGCTTGTTTACTTAATACCAGATTGATTTTTATATATAAAGCAGGGTTAAAAAAAAAAGTCAGTGACCAGTCTTCCAACTTAGCTTTCTTTTCTTTTCTTATTTTACTATTTTAAAGGAAGGGTTAGTAAGAACGAGTATAAGTCACAAAGCTTAACTTGGTATTAGAACTGCCAGTGACTCAAGTTGATCTTCTACCTTTTTGTTGTCAAAACCAGGTTTGTTTGGAATTTCCATGTCAATATAATGGAGATTAGAACTGTGTCAAATCATTTTTTTAAAAAATAAATGAAAGACTAAACTAGGACTTCAGATGGATATTTTTGGAAATGACCCTAGATCTCAACAACTACATCATAAATTCATACTCTAGTAGTTCGAGGAAAACTAAGTAATGTACGTATGCTTGGTGAGCAGAGTAGCAGAAGTCATTTCTTAAAGAGAGAAATGCCTGCAAATAAAAAATTTGTGTGACTTACACAATGTCTCCTTTCAGGATTCAATACCAGGTTATAGTGCAAGATAAGGAAAGCCCTTCAAAAAAATAGACGTGGATGATACACTTTGATATGGCAATTATCTCTCATTCTCTTCCACCATGATTTTTGTCTGTGATTATACTTACGTATTTGGTAGGAAAATATAATTAATCTGTTTTACATGGAAGTTTCAGACATCTTTTAGCAATTGTATTTCTAATAATTAAAACAATTACCTTATATAAGTAAATTGATTTCTGGCACTGTGTGGTGTGTGTGTGTTAGCAATACCTTAAAGTGCAGTTCTCAATAATCAGTGTGGAGTAGCATAAAGTCAGAAAATAAATAGTTTTAATAGCCAACATAGTTCTCTTTTTTGGTATTAAGAATGTTTGCACTCAATGGCATTTATATACCTAAAACAGATTTTATTTTATCAATTGTATTAAGTTCATATTTAATAACCTAATGTTATCTCTTGGTATAGCACATCCTTGTTTAAGGGTAGCCTGTAGCCTTAACTGTAATATAATTAGAATGAGTCTTTATGAAATGTGAAAGAGCAAGAAGCTGTTTATTTTTATTCCTTTTAACTAAACTATCTTTTGTGCTCTAAGGTCTCTTGGATATATTATTTGAAAAGCCTTTCCCATTTTATTATTCTTTTGTTTCTGTGCTTCATTAGGACAAACACATGTTCAAGGACATATCTGAAGGATGGAATTTATGGGCTGCCTGTTCCAGTGTGCATTAGATTTGCAGCCATTGCATAGATTAGTTTAAGCAATTAAAAAAGACACCATATAAACCTTACACAAGCATATCACGATGCCAGGAGGCAGTAATGGCCTTGGGAGAATATAAATCAAATAATCAGAATAAGATTATATTGTGGTTCTTTTTCAAAAAGGCAAGAGGGAAAGCATAAACTTTTCCATGCATTCATCTTTGATCTTATTTAACATTTTTGAGAATACAGGAAAATGTGGTTTTAAGAAAGAGATTTTTAAGGACACATCAGTAAACATTATTCTGGAGGTTTTTGTTTGGTTTTGTTTATATTCATTTGCATATTATGGACTGCTGTTTGCATAATAGGACCACTGTTATTTCAAGTCAGTCCATGGATGATTACACATATGAATAACACAACATGTATCCTTTGTGATATACGTTATTGTAAACTAGAAAGCATCCTGACAATTCTCTTCACTGAAGACCAGTGAATCACGCTGTAGAGTGGTAGATGACAGTTCTGTGGAAGTACACTATCCTTTAAAATGAGGGAGATTCTGAAAGCACAAGAATTTGTCCAAATTTATTTCAAATCTTCAGTGCTGTGATTAGAAAGCCGATTTCATGCATGGCTACAGATCTGGACAAGTTGGCCCCCTTTGGTCAATATCTATGACTGACACAACTGTGCAGTGATCTGTATAGGCAAGACAGGCGAACAGTTAGCCTGAGTAGGTGGCAATTCTGATGCTGACCATTATAGGCTGGACAGAAGGATTCAATATATGGAAGCCTTCTTTTTTTTTTTTTTCAATAAAGAGACACTCTGAGAGACTTGTAACCACAATGGTGAAGGGAGCTAGGGTGGAGAATAACATAAACCATAGAACACTCCTTCTCCCTACCGTGTGTAAACGTTAGGACCAATCTCCTGAGCAAGTAGGGACCCAGAAAGCGACCTCAGGAGAAGAAAACTGGACACTTACAAGAAATGGGGCTAAACCTTTTGTAACTCCTTAGTGTTTCCTTAAGGGCTGCCGAAGAAATTCCTCCTGTCCTTGTCATTCTCAGTATGCATGTAACTTCACATAATACTATGCATTTCAACAAATTGTTTTTTAGGTTCTGCAGTGAAAATAATGTGAGAGTAATAATCATTGCACTATCTCTAGTTGTTAGGCATCTAACTTTTTCTGAAATTCTAATCAGAGTTTCAAGAAGCACCAACCTGGAAGAACTTTGATAGGTGTCAGATAATCTAGTTTTCATCTGCAAGAAGTCTAAGGCAGGTCCATTTTCTATTTCCTCTGATCTTAAAGAGTTTGTATTTGTAATTGTGGGGGGAAAAGGGGAGAATTGCACCCAGGCAGATTATTTTAATAGCATCCATATATGCACATACTTTGGACATATAACTAAGAGCTAAAATATCATTGTTATCATTATGATTATTTTAAGACCTATGAAGTTTCCAGGAAGCACTTTTGCAATTAACTTTACTCTCAAAAATGATGTATAGCTAATTAGGCCTTAAGAGAATGCACATACCCCTTTTCAGAATTATATAAGGAGAAAAACCTAATAGCTGACATTCAGAATAGATTTAGCTTCTATAATTGATTCTGTGTATATCTGTAAAAATAGAATTTTGATAAAAATACCATTTTATATGCTGTGGGTCAAAGCACTAATATTTCTGAGATTTTTTTGGTAACAGTTACTAGAAAGTAAATCACTCAGTGTTTGTTATTGAAGAATGGTTTAAAACAGAGGGTATTTTACTGATGTGCATGTTCCTGTTTCATGCAGAAAGTACTGGGCAAGAGAGTCAAATTTAGATTTCTCAATCATACTATTGAAGTTGAAGAGTGCATTAATCTTTCAACTGACAGGATTGTTCTATGCACATAATTGTGAGACTGTGATGATTTCGGTTTATTATTTATAAACTTCTGTACATCATAATGAGCAATAAAACATTGAAATGGAAAGTATCAGAAAGGATCACTTGATGTTTAGAGGGGATCTGAAATTCAAAAAATATTTAAATGATGGATTTTTTTAAAACTTAAGATTAATGGACTTAATAATTTTTCATAGCAAAGTATGAGATAAAAAATGAGGTGTGTTGC
Organism: Lyroderma lyra; assembly: GCA_004026885.1. Taxonomy (NCBI): domain Eukaryota; kingdom Metazoa; phylum Chordata; class Mammalia; order Chiroptera; family Megadermatidae; genus Lyroderma; species Lyroderma lyra. The sequence goes on from PVJL010011294.1 coordinate 37,816, forward strand.
ATACATTTAGGAAAAGAAATGCAATCACTGAGATATTTTTCCAATAAAAAGAGTGACACATAAAGTTCATTTTTACTTTTAAAGAAATAGATGGGCAGCTTACTGGAATGCTATCGAAAGAAATTAGCAAGGTCAGCATGGTTTTTGACAGTTTTCATTGGATTGCAAGGAATACAGTACTTAAACACGTCTGGGTGTTAGGTCTAAGAGAGTCATTGTGTCATGTGGTAACAGGCAGGCTTGGGAGTGAGAGGCCCCACGTGGGATTCCAGCTCTGCCAATATCTAGTTAAGTGCTCTTGATAAAATTGTTTACATTTTCTGTTTTCCTATTAAATGACAGCAGTATATTAAAGCATTGTTATATGAGTTAAAGATTTGATATGTGTGGTTCCTAAAAGATCATAAGTGAATAAAAAATGGAAATCTGGATGTAGCATCTTAGAAAGAGGCTTTTGATGTTGCAATATAGTTATTTATCCTTGGACTATGTCTATCAATGACTTTGATGTAAACATACAGGTCATGCCTAGCATATTTGTACTCAATACAAAGGTGAATTGATAGTTAATGTATTAGATGATTGACACAATCAAAGTTTAGAGAATCTTGACTGATGGAAATAGCGTGCCCAAGCCATCAGCATGAAATAAAATCCTCCAGTCCAATACAAGAAACCCACAAAAAAACCAAGGACAAAGGAGTCATGATTTGACAACATCTCATCTTAAAGACTTAGGAACTCTCAGTTGATTGTAAGTGGGCTATGAGTCATCCTGTGATGAGAATGCCAAGAAAAGCTAATGGAATCTTCATCATTAATAGAAGTCCACTGTACAGAGCCAGAGAGGTAGTTCCCACAATTCTCTGCTTTGATCAGAACAACTGGTAGATAATGTAATGTTCTGGACATCACACTCGGAGGGACTTAAATTTAGAAAGAGGACCAAAAAGTATCTGGAAATGATACCTCATGAGCATAGTTGGTAGGTTCAGTGTTATCACCGCCTGTAAGTATTCTAAGGCTTTTACATGGAAAGAGAAATAAACTTCTTCTTTTAAACTTTATCTGATAAATGAAGGATTAATGGAAGTTATATAAGCAGGTAAATTTGGATTTTCGGTAATAAAGAAACTTCTTTCTAACTGAACTGTTAAAAATGGAATGCTTTCCCTTGGGAGGTGGTAAGCCCCTTGCCAATGCAAGTGTTGAAGCAGATGCTGACTGATTTCCTGTTAGAATTGGATGAGAGTCACCCCCATTCCACACCCTGCGCTGAGTGCATGCTGCATACCTGGGTTACAAAGACTGTGAGCAGAGGCCCGAAGACGGCCCGGGTTTTAACACAGCACTGTGCCCTGGGGTGCGATGAAGGAAGCTCTAGCCCACCCCAAGACCTTTAATTATCCTGTAAATGTAGAATTTAATGATGAAGTTTAACATGTGAAAACAGTGATAAAATGATACCCTGGTGTCAAAATATTTAGTGAGATTTAATTTTTTACTTTAAATAGCATTTATTATGAGGGAAATTGTTGCATTTTCTTTATATTGGTATTCTTTCTTTTCATGTCCCATCTAGGATTTGTGTAGTGACATATTGGGCTGATCTATGGTTTTAGAGAGCCCTGTCAAATTAAATATGCACCTGTGCCTCGATACTTGTGAAAATTGTTTCCCATCAAAGCAGTGCTATCCAAAAGAACTTTCTAGAATGATGCAAATGTTGTCTATCTACACTGACTGATACAATAGCCACATTGTATCAGTGTTTCCTGAACCCTTTATTTGTGGCTGGTGTGATTGAGAAACTAATTTTGAATTTTATTTAATGTTTATTAGTTTAAATTTAAATCTCCACATGTGGCTAGTAGCAACAATGTTGGACAATACCGCTTTTAACAACTGGATTCATTTGATATCATGAAAAACGCCTATCAATTAATATGCACACATATACAGGACGAAAGAAGCTAATTATTTTCTTTAGAATTATGAGGATTCAAATCCATGCTACTATTTGAGGTGAAGTTTTCATCCAACATAACTTGGAATCTGTCTCTTCTTTGACAAAGCACAGCATATAAACTTGAATCTTTAGATCTCACTTCTGTAATGTCAGATCTGAGCTATATTGGGCTAGTCATGCTTCGTGTCGTTTCTTTCACATTGATCTGTAAGGTAAGCACTGAGGGTTGTAGTTGATATGTTTCTCTTCATGTATTTTGGGGTCAGGCTATGAGCCCCTCCTAGTTTATCCATTTGCCTTTATGCCTTGGTGTTTTTCTCATATTTGATGACATTTTCTGAGTCTAAATTACTAACAACTCTTTACAGAAAGTGTTTCCAGTTTCCTTTCGTTTTTCACAGTTTTTCTCATTGTTTCACCTCTTCCCTGGAGAGTTCATTTCTGACTATTCCATTGAACGCACGTGGCATCTATGAACACTCATGCCCTCGTAACCCTGAAACAAAAGACAGAGCACTAACATTTCCAGAATGTCATATTGTTGGAATCATAGAGTGTTTCCTTTATAGATGTGTTTCTGTCGCTTGATAATGTGCATTTAAGTTTCCTCCAGTCTCTTCATGACCTGATAGCTCATTTCTGTTTGGCACTGAATAATATTCCATTTTCTGGATGTGCTGGTTTGTTTATCCATTTACCTTCCCAAGGACCTCTTGGTTGCCCCTAGTTTGGGCAATTACGAGTGAAACGGCCATAAACAACCGTATGCAGGTTTTTGTGTGAACGTTAGTTTTCACCCCCTTTGGGCAAACGTGAAGGAGCGCCATAGCTGAATTGCACTGTAAGAGCATGTTTAGCTTCGTCCGACACCGCCTGTCTGCCCCCCAACGTGTCTGTACCATTTTGCCCTCCCTCCAGCGACGAACCAGAGTTCCTGTTGGTGCGCACCCTGGTCAGCACCTGCTGTTGTCAGTGCTCCAGAACTTGGCCATTCTAATAAGTTAACTTGCCTTCATTTTTATAGAAAAACAAGTTTGTATCTTATCGCATTGTCTCATTGATGCCTTGAAAGAACCAAAAAACAAATGGGATAGGCAGGGCAGTCCTTATTATCCCTGTTGCTGAATGAGAAAACCAAAGCTCAGAAATGTAAGGGATTTGCCCAAGCCTGTGTGTGTGTGTTGAGTTGCAGAGATGGGGGGAAAATTAGACCATCTTATGCTCAATGTCCCTGATCTTTGTGGGAAGAAATAATAAGTACCTTACGAGTATATGATAAATATTTTGGCATGCATGTCAGTTATTTTCTCATTCATGGCATAAATCAGTAATGAGAACATTTTCAGAAGAATTTGGGTGGTATGTGTTTTGTTCTTAAAAGTGTAAAGTACTCTTTGACTTTCAATGTCTGACTTGTCCCCCTTAATTTATAATTTGACATTATTTGTGTTTTGAAGAACTATATCTAAAATTTGTTTTATATAAGAATTTATCATCTGCTTTTATATATTTTATCTTTTCTTTAATGGAACAACTATAGCTGACATTAACAATAATCAGAGATTATTCTATTAATATGGTAATAGTGTTATCACCTTCACTATATTATTAGGGTATAATGAGTTGCTGTGATTAACAGTAATCATTCATTCATAAGCATTACATAAATAAATTATAAAACCTTATGCCATTGATTAATAATACATTTCTGATCTAAATTATGATGGCCCTGAAGAGGAAATGAAATAAAACAATTTAATGTAAGTAGGAGAAATAGGAGTTTGTAAAAGGTCACTGTTGGAATGTTTGACTGAGCAGGTTGCTTTTGGGGGATATATGGAGGAGGCTGCGATAGCTTGACGAGTATAACCTGGAAAGACTCCCTAAGCATATGGAGTGGTGAGAAAAAGTGGCACAGAAATGCTAGTGAGGAAAGATGGAAATTGAATAAATCAAGGGAAAAGGCTGGGGGAAGGGAATCGCCTAAGGAGAGAAGAGAACAGATGTAGTGACGGTCACTGTTTTTTGACATCATGAGATTATTGTGAATATGCTCTTTAAAAGAATAAGCTACAATAATAATTCAGTAAGAGGCTAAACGGGTTGGAATGATTAAAGGAGGTTTTACATGGCAGCACTTTCTAGCATATTGATTAAAGTAGAATTTAGAATTAAGACTGTCCAGTAATGGGTAAGCTGGAGTTTTTCAACTTATGCTTGCCTGGCATCATAAATGCCTTTATTTGATAGTGTGTGTGTTATTTCCCTTCTGAACATAAGAACATTTACAATGCAGGAATCGCTTTTAAAAGTTTTTTCTTTTATTTTTTTTTTCGAAAATGTAGGAATTTACTTGGTTATTCTAATTATTTAATGCATTATCTCTAGTAAACAAAACAATGTATTTAATAGCTTTAGATTTTTAGTTGATGATTGCCTGGCAGATACAAGGTGTAAATTTATATCTATATCTATAAATATACTTTTACTTCAAAAGAATATTTACATGTAGGTTTTGTTTCAGATAATTGAAGTAATAGTTTTGGAATGACGTATTGTCTATCATTGTGAAAACTAGACAGAAATCTTGCCATGAAAGGACTGAAGAGGTTAAAAGAAAAAATTCTCTAATTGAAGATGTGTTATAACCCTAAATAACTTTTTTTTTCATATTTTCCCAGGTAAACAGCCCATTGCAATAGATTCAGCCATAAAAACACAAAGTAGGTCCACATTGCATCAGAGCAATCACTTTAACTCAGGGTTGAAGTAGAGAATTTAACAATGACCCTGTTGGCCAAAGTCAGGGGTCCACGGCTCCAAGTCCGATGGATACAGTTTATTTGCCTCTCTTTACTAAAGTGTGCACTCACCAGTCCAAATCCTTATAGTTCTGCTGTTTTTTAATGTCATTATATTCTTTTTCTATCTGTCTTTATGTGGCATGACTAGTCTTGTGTCAGCAAAGCAACATATAAAATCACCATGAGAAGTGTTCTGTTTAATCTTAAAATGCACCAGATAGCACTGTGTTTTCAAGAAAATGAGAGAGTAAGACTTTACTACTTGCATGTTTAGTACTTATCCTGGTGTTATAGAGAGATACATAGTAACTTTGGTGTTCTGAATATAAGCAGCAATTAAATTTGTACCGTTTATTCATTTATGGCACTTATAAAACTCATGTTTTATCAACCCAAGAGATGATGTATTATTTTCATTATTAATTTGGAAATGTCATGGTATTACTGGTACTTTTAATATTTGTATCACTACAATTTTTAATGTGTTAGTTAACATACAGTATGAATATAAACTTTCTCTTAAAAAAAAGTGTATCATATGATACCTATTTCCAAAAATTTTTGCCTTAATAAAAATTATTGCTGTGCCAAAGATCCTGAATGTAAAAATCCTCTGCTTTTAGATTGATAAAATACACCCATATGATCATCGTGGGAACATTTGGAGTTTTCATATAGAGATGTTACTCCCAACCTTTTCACTTTGACCAGCAAATGTGTTTGTGAGATTATTTTAATTTTTTAATCACATTATCTCTCTATTATTAAGAAAAAAAGTAAATATAAAAGTGCCATAAAAGCAGGAGTTCACCAATTTAGTACGCTTAGTATGAAAAATATTAGGAGTATCTAAGTAGTGAATTTTTTACCTTTACTTGGGTTCTCACTGGATTTAAATCCATTTATTGAATATTTAATTATGAAATGACACTAAAGCAAAAAGCAAATATAAAATGCTGGAGAGAAAAGCTTCTACTTAAAAGGCAAAGTGTAATGTGGGAATTCGTATGGCATTTTACTCTTCCGGAAATTGAGTTGCCTCAGTAATCCAGTGTTTCATTTTAGCTATAATTTTTGGTGATATATTAATATATGTATGGGTGTGCATGTGTGTGTGTGTGTGTGTGTGTGT
>PVJL010011295.1:0-43828 GCA_004026885.1 Lyroderma lyra
CAAAGCCTTGTACATTTTGTTAAGAACCATGTCAGTAGCTGTTTCTTGATAGCATAGAATTTTATCAGAATACAGAGAACTGCTTACAGATCTTTGCTACTTCTACTTACACGAAAGGAAAACATTCATCCTCACCTTTCAAATATCTCGTCACATTTTAACACCACAGGAGCCACACACACACACACACACACACACAGAGAGAGAGAGAGAGAGAGAGAGAGAGAGAGAGACAGAGACCGACCGAGACAGAGACAGAGAGTGAGAGAGACATTGATTTACAAATTTTAAAAGACAGGCAATTCTTGCCCTCTTGCTTCCAGACAAGAGTGATAGTATTTCACTTATTCCAAACCTTATTTTGTCCTGCATTTGGTATTGCCAAATTGCCATCTGGTTTCTCTGTTATCTCTTGTCGGCTCTTTTATGTGATCAGGGAAGAACACTTCTTTGGGCAAGATGCGAGGTGCAGCTGTTAAATGAACCAAAGATTCTTCCTGGTATTGGAACAAAATGATTATTACCAGCACCAACTTGAAAATAGAAACTTCGAAACTCCTAATATGACGTAAGAGGTATTACTGGAAATAAAAGCTTTGTGTGACTAATACAAATTGAAAAAGCAACATAGTTCTTAAAAATAACAAAAAGAACCTAATGAGAATTGACTATCATGTACAAAAATATTGAGCAGCTTTGTTTTGCCTCTAATTTCCTGTTGCTCTTTGGACTAGTTTGATTGGACAAGTCCTTTCAAAATGGGGTTTTCTAGAAAAAAGATTGCCTGATGCTGCTTAGAGTAGAAGATTTGAAGAAGCCTCTTTCTCCCTGTGTCTGTGTGTATTTCCTAAGAGCATTGTTATCATCTGAGTGTGGGTGGAGCATAAGATCTGGTGTGAAGCTAGGATGAGGTAAGTGATCCGAAAGAGGTATTGTCCCCAGCGCCTAATGCCAGGCTGTCCTGGACTGCCTTGCCCTGCGTCGGCCTAGATCATTTAGTCCATGGACAAGAGAGTAGTCAAGTCCAAGTTACCAAGTTGAAGTGGAGAGACGAGAGAGAGAGCGGTAGTCATTGTACCACACAGTTGGCAGTAGGAGGAACGACTGTGGTAGAAAAGAGGAAAGGGCTGATCACCATGAGTGGGAACGGGCCTCTAACGAGAGTGACGCCCCGCAGTTATGGAAAGGGTCCCGGCAGCATCTTAGGTCCTGGATGACCAGCGAGCTCCTGTTAATATTTGGGGAAGGAACTGGTAAGGCGATGGGGCGAGGTGCTGATAGTATTTCTTCCAGCAGTCTCCTCAGGGGAGAAATGGAAATTCCACCATTCTTACTAAACAGAAAAATGAGGACAAGTATTCATCACGATAATTCTTCTTGCCTTTAAGAAAGTTATAGTTTCTTTAGTGAGTCCACACAAATAACAACAAAGCAATAATAAATAATACTTCCTACTATGTAATAAGGAGCTAAATTGTGACTTTTAGAATGTAGGTGTTTTCTACTATACATTAAAGGCATTGCATTGAGTTAGGTTATACGAGGTCTGTCTAGGAAGTATCCAGCCATGCTATATGAAAACTAGAGGCGTTTATGGCTGGAGATTTTCCAGACAGCCTTCGTATATAAGGCATTATCCTTCTACTCTGTAGTTACCAAAACCAATAGAAAAAAAGAAAAGACTGCACATTCATTATAAGGATACAAAAATAGTAGAATGGAGAGAATGTGAGATAGAAATAAAAAGCACATCTATTGAATTTATTCAATGAACATTTGTTCAGTTTTTATTTTGAGAAATAGTATTGAAGTAGAAGTTGAGAATTTCAGCTATGGAGTTGAATTTTATATTTGCCACACAATTGTTGCATGACTTTGGAAAAAAGCAGCTAACCTCACTGAGACTATTTTCTCATTTCACAAATGGGGATATTAATAGTACTTATCTGCTAAGATTGTAGTGAAGAAAATAGGCAGAGCACCTAGTGCAGGGTTTCTGGCCCATAAAAGTTAGTAATGAAGATGGTTTATATTATTATATTGGATGAAACATGATAGGTAAAGATAAAATCCCTCTTTTGGGTGGGAAGTGGTTTGCTAGAGAAGGAAGTTAGTAAAAAAAATTAAGTGTTGTATTTTTAGAGGTTTAGGTCTCAATACAGAGTAGTGGGAACAATTTAACAAAGCATACCACGAATGTTTCTCCTCGTGTCAAGAAAGAATTAGACATAGTACATCTATAAAATGAAACAAGAACAAAACAGGTTTTTCCCCCAGAGAACAGCTTGTGCACTACAAATAACTACATCTTAAAATAACTTTTATTAAGATGCCTATTATCACCTCAGCATACAAGTGGCACCCTGTTGAGCATCTCAGGAGTGATTTCTATGTATTGAGGGTAGTGGCGTATCATTATTTTCTAATGTCCATGATTACTCTGTTTGTGAACAAAAACAAAGCCTGATAATTTTCTTAAGCTGGATGTGTAGGAATCTGGATGCGTAATTCTGAACTAAAAGACTGATGCCAAGAGTCATATAAGAGACCTAGTCTACAGCTAGCCCGAAGGCAGGACCTGGTCTGTCTTGTTCTCAGACAAACCTTAAGTGTATAACATGTTCCTGGCACATAGTTGGTGTTCAGTAAATCTGTAGAGTTGCTAAGTGGATGAGAAATCTATGACCATATTTCATATATTGTAATAACTAGAGGCATTTTTATAGTACAGTGATAAAGACAATGAATTTGGAATTGAAGAACTAAGTTTTAAAAGAAGAGAGGAGATTTGGAGACAGTTTTCTGCTCGTGAAGTTGTTTTGTAGATTAAGATAATAGAGACAAAATCATTTGGGGAACTATAAAATTGCAATATATATTGAAAGTTATTACTTCATTTGATCACCTAATTACATAGATTTATGTAGTACAGAGTCCTTCAATCTGATTTTTACTTGTACTCCCTTGAATGCAATTTGAGAAAACCACTTAACATTAGTTATTTTTGCTCAATAACAGTAATATTCCAGCTAGTTCTGAATGTAAGTTGTTAAAAAGCTTAGAACACTTGTAGCTGTAGGAAGACATTTATGTATTTTTAACATATACCTCACCAGATAAAAGTATAAAAGAAAAGAAGAAAAATACATGGGGAGAATGTCCATTGATGTATTAAACAAATTCTGTAAAAATCTAGTTCCTAAAACAAGGAAGCTAAAGGTAAAAGTATGCACTAGAAAATTTGAAATGAGGGACTTTGATTTTATTATCTATATAACATATTAAGTGGTCATGATGGATATTTTAAATATTTATACATTTAAATATACGGTATCAACTGTATTTAGTAAACATTCAGTCAATTATTCAGATAAATTCATTAAGTTCTATTAAAACAAGTTTGTCTAACCCGCAGCCCACGGGCCACTTGTGCCGCGGGATGGCTTTGAATGCAGCTCAACACAAATTCGTAAACGTTTTTAAAACATTATGAGATTTTTTTCACAATTGTTTTTTTAGTTCATCAGCTATCGTTAGTGTATTTTATGTGTGGCTCAAGACAATTGTACTTCCAATGTGGCCCAGGGAAGCCAAAAGATGGGACACCCCGTTAGAATATATTGGGGTATTAATTTGGCTGTCTTTGTAGGTGCAGTGGATCTGTAGTCACAATAGGATGCCTTAGGAAGAAAAGAGCTCCTGGCTTTTATTCTAGGATAGTGATATGAAGGTCAGGAGATTATAGTTGGAACAAATAATCTAGATCTGAATTCCATATCATTTACTTATCAATAACTTCATTTTGTACAACTTCTTTAACCCTAAGCCACCATTTTCTCATCTACAAAGTAAGCATACTATTGTCTGTGCCATACTACTATTACAAAAATTAAATAAAGTTATGATTCAAGGGTAGTTGGTATAGTGTGAAGCATATAAACTAAGCTCAGTTGTTGGTAGCTCTTGTTATTTATGTACTTGTTAGTCTGAACTTTACTAGTGGTAGTTATCTATGTAAATGCATCAGTTATGTACACTATAGCTTATTATACTTTAAATAATGAGAGTTTTTGGCTTCATGGTGTTTTGAATTTTCCCCAGCTTTAAAACCTATGATTCTTTAAAATCTCAATACTGCTAAATAATTTGTACTGTGTGTATATGAAGTTCACCATGTAAACACAGAATTTATTAATCTGTAGAATATTCTATCATATTTTTGGTCTTGATTGATTTTATTACTTTTGATCCATCAGTTCCTATGGATAGCTGCAAGACCACAGTTTAATAGATTGTTTAAATAAAAACTCTCTTTATTTTTCCAAATTGAAAACAGCAAAAAAGATGAGATCTTACTAGTTAAACCAAGAACAGATCAGAAAAACATTCAAATACCATTGGAGGAAGTAATTCTTATAGTCTTAGTATAATCTTAGTAACTTGGGTACTCTTCTGAAATAAATCTGGAAATAGTTTTTTTTTAAGTGTATTAAGTTCTTTGAGTTTCAGTACAGGAAACATTCTCACATAAAATATAAGAAAGGTTGAAATGAACTTTGCTTATGTTATCTATGTAACTGCTTTAAATAATCAAGGAATTATTATGGTAATGTATAAAGCCAAATTAAGTAGCTTTTAGCCAGCTTTTAGGTATACAGTTATTTCTCAGTATTCACGGAGGATGGATGTGTTTCAGGATCCCTGCAAATATCAAAATCCAGGAATGTTCAAGTGACTTGAATTTGCACATTAGGCTACAGTAGGGTATGCCTACACATCACTCCATTCATGTGGTTTTTGCTTTTTGGATCTTTCTGGGATTTTTTCCCTTGAATCTATTTATTTATTTATCTATCTATCTATCTATCTATCTATCTATTTATTTATTTATTTATTTATTTATTTATTTAATTTATAGGCTTACTGGGGTGACATTGGTTAACAAGAATTACATAGGTTCCACGTGTACAGTTCTACAGTGCATCGTCTATGTATTGCATGATACGTTTTTGAATCAAGGTTTGTTGAATCCTCAGATATGAAACCTGCAGATATGGAGGGCTGATACATATCTTTTCAATGAACATTTGGACATGTCTGTCATACTTTAATAAATGTGAAACCTTAAAAAAATAATCTTTGTCCATTATCTTTATGTTTAATTTTTGAAGCAATAGTATATCAAGCATTTGAATATTTGAAGTAACTCCTTTTTTCTGAGGTGACAGTAAAATATGAGTTGTTATAACATAGGTTTGATGCTATGTCATAATAGAAATAGAAATTGATAAAAAAAAAGAACAACCCAGAACTATGCCATGGTGAAATGTTTTTTGACCCTTTCTTTTGCAAATGTTAGTTCTAATGTGAAATTTCAGTGAACTTAATATTAGTGAATTTCAACTCTAGAAGGATTTAGCTTTTGCAGGGAACTTCAATTCACCATCTACAGTAAGCCCTGAAAGAGATGCTTATTGACCTTTAAATTTCAAAAGAACTGTTTCAAATCAATCATGTAGGAGACCTTTTGATGGTAATGTATAAAGCCATCAGTCCAAAAAGAGCTTCTTCTTTGAAAAAAGTGATGAAGAATCAATAAAGATTCTTTTCAGAAATATCTATCCACAAGGCTTTGCATGAATAGGATAGTTTTGCTAGTATAAATGCCTTGGAATCTTATAGATCATTCAGATCTTACTATTTATTGTGACTATCATTATGTTGCCTCTAGTTTGATTGCAAGTTTAAGCCTGTTTTTTTCAAAAGATTTACCTTTCATTTAGGAAAAAACAAATTGTCAGTCCTTTCACTAATCTCTTTATCGAGTTTTAAGTGTTTCAAGAGTGTTTGATACAAAGAAATTTCAGAGATCGTATTGCAACCCATTGCTGTAGTTTCTGAAATCAGCAATTCAGGTTCACAAATACAGTAGATGTCAGATAAATATAGTTTCTGGTTGGTTGTTACTATTAAAAATAGACCTAACTAATACTATACCTGATACCATATCATACCATACTCTATATTGCCTTGATATTAATATTGAAACACAGTAATTAAAAGAAAATTGAGACAAATGAAGACAAACTTAACTTAATGTAACATACTTTTATTATACAGACAGGTTTGTGAATCCAATATGCAGTTTTAGTTAAATGACAACCAATAAACTTTTCAACTTAATGAACTTCACTAACATAATTATTTTAACTTCAAGTAACTTAGGAAAAAACACACACACATACAGACTTGAAACTGTTACTGTAAGGATAGGGAGTTTATCGGGTAGACACTGTAGCAGGGTCATCAGGATATGATGACGTAGCTAGGACAGGACGGGGCGACGGGCATGTGGATGGTTTTAGAGCTACGTAAGTAGGTAATGCTGTGCTGGCAACTTGCATGCAGCTTCGACAACTGGATATCAGCTTGCTTTGAGGCCCTACGTCTATCATGCAAGTCCGATTTTGCATGATGTGCAACTGCATAACATGCTGAGGTTTTATTTTAATTTTTATTTAAAGTATTATTTCTTCACTTTTTGCCGGTTGCTTGAGAGTACTGATTGCTTGAGTTCTGATTAATGGAGTTTATTGTATTGATTTTGATATAGGTTTGAAATTTTGATATTTTCTTTTTATGTAATTTCTAAACTTAAAATACTTAAAAATGAACATTGTAACACTGAAAATTTAATCAACATATCATGAGCCATAGCCATAAATTTTTAATATTTTATTAATGTTAGAAGAATTAATCTACAGGCTGTATTTGCACTTCTACTTAGTTCCCTTTTCTTCAAATAAAGAACACCTGGAAGTAATGGTGCTATTTGCTGACAGTTCTATTTAATCATTTAATTAGCCCTTTTGTTTTCACCTAAAATATTATCTAACCTTGGTCTAATAACAGTTTCTCTGTAACTGCTACCATGGTAATAATTTTGTTGAAAAGAAACAATTTTTCTAACTCTATAATAGAACAAATATTTTATAATTAAAAGTTTATGCACACCTAAGTATACATAACTAATTTTTTCAAACTAATTTTACTTTGTAAAGAAAATAAAACTTATTGAACAAAAAAAAAATTCTGTGAGGGACATTTTGGGTAATCAGTGCTTAATTCATCTGGTATAATACTTTCTCTTAAACACTGAACTAATTTCAAATATACTATTGATAATAGGCAAGACTTTGGTTTTCAAGAAATTTAACTACTAGTATTTATTTTTGTTAAGCATAAAGATTGAGTTAGGATAAGACACTACATTTTGACTACTTTGGAATATCCTTTGGCTCCTATATAAATGAACTACCTCTTCATATTTTTCTATATCTGTGTTGCTTTGTTTCTAAAAACTGTTGGACTAAATTGTTCATTTGTTATTTTAAAAACATGATAGTTTGGGAGCACTGCACTTTGTGAATTTGTATGTGTGTGTTAGTCACAGAGTAAGCCACGTAGAATATTGCCACAGTTTCCTCTTTATCATATAGTGGGACATAACACTTTGAATTTTATTTTTTTAAAAAATGTAGAGCAATAGTAAGGCAGAATATTTTAAAACCATGGGGTTGTCAAGTCCTAACCCTTGTAAAATTTGTGAACTTGGATTACAATAATTTTCCTTACATTTGTTTAGTAATAATAATTACCAGATGTTGGAAACCTTAATATGGAACATATGCTTGGGAACCCTGTTTCAATGGATTTTCTGTTTTCAGCACTGTGTAAGATGTCTGCGGAGAATGTTTTGTTCACTACTTCCAGAATTTAGGAGTACTTTAATTATGTCTATGTAATTACCTAGCCAATCTGTTGCTTTTATTTTGATGATGACATTTATTCATTTATTCACTGAAATTACTACCTATCTTCTCATCTATGGAATGCATTTTTCGTGAACCACAGCTGCTTATGTGATTTCTAATGACTCATGTAAATTGATAAATAATAGGCATAATACTTTGTTTGTATCTTGTTAAATATTCTGCAGTTAAAAGGCCCAGGAATATTTGCAATCTGTGCTTGATTAGCCACTAATTTTTAACTGATTTTCAAAAAAATTATGGGGGACTCCAAATTTTTCATCATTAGTTTTTTTAAATGTAAAATTACTTAGCACTGTCAAATTATTAGCCTGTAGTTTGTCTCCAGGAACAGCTATGATTTCTGTAGATACTCTTTGGTAGACATAGTAGATAAAATGATTTGCCACATGACTCTGCTTTAAATATCTATTTAATCATTTATTACAAAGTAGTTGATTCTTCTTTCTTATGTATTGCTTTTGTTAGGGTCCTTACTGATAATAAATGAAAATATTTGCCTGATATCAGTTTCAGGTCTTCTTATTTTTGTCCTTCTAAAAGATGCCCAGAGACCTACCTGTGCATAAAAAATGGGGCCCATTACAGTGACCAGTTAGAGAGAGTCTTCTATTCCTTATTACCTCTCTTGCCTGTATAAAAAAGGTATAAAGAATGATCCACTGTAACAGCTGTGTGATTACAGAAAGGAGTGGACACTAAATATTCTGATCATGGAAACTCAAGTGAGAGTCAAACCTAGCACAAAGGTGTTTACCCTTGGCTCACCCTTCTTTGAAATACTGGCGTAGATAGGGATCTGGTCAGATGAAACCCGAAGTTCAGCAGTGAGCAGCAGGGCAGGGCAGATGGTGGAAGGGAGAATCCAATGGCACCCAGCTCTAAGGTTAAGTAGGAGAGGTAGCAGCAGCCTGACCACACCAGGATCTCTTGCAAGGGATGGAAGTCTGGGCATGTTCTTTGATCTGCATATGTCTGATTAACTGAAGGGTCCATGATTCAAAGAAAAATCCCAGTCTTTAAGAACCTTACTCAAAGTGTGTGTAGGTAGTGGCTTTCCCATGAATCTAATCACTGAGACCATATGAGACAGTTCTAATTTTATGTAAGAAAAATGGAATATACAATCTCTTATATTTTCAGCGTGTGTGGTATTACATTTTGAATTTCAGTTTTCCTTTAGTTTGGGACAGATTGAATCCTTAAACCTTCATCTCTGGACTAAATTTCTCTGAATGATCAAGCTCATTGTATTTGTTTGTCTAATTTTTTTTTAAAAAAATGTTGGTATAGTCCTGTTTTAATCACATTCAGAATTAATATTAATCATTGTTAAAGCCCTGCCCTATTTTATTTTATTTTTTCCCCCCTAAGATTGAGTAAAAGCAGTAAACCCATTCTGTTTGTGTGTGTGGAATACTTTACTCAGTTTAATTCCTTCTAATCAGTTTGGTATTAAATTTGCTTCACTTTTTCTCTGTCAGCATCGTGCTGTTTTCCTATGTCCTGATCTTAACTTAGCGAACAATTAGACTTCCTGCTTACTACTAGTGGGGGGAATCTCTACTTTGCTCTTCCATACTCTCTTTTCACTCTGTTCTCAATAGCCCAAGAAAACAGCTATGTAGGGGAAAGGTCCTTTGTTAAAAAGAAGGAAATTGAACAGCTATTTCCTCTTTCCTTCTTTGACCTGCACCTACAAGCAAGGGGTCTATGCTTCTGTCTTTTCTGCTTACATTGTTTTAAAAGAATTAATTATTGTTTCAGAGAACTTACCTTTGAAAAGTCTATGTGAAAATAGTGAAAAAATAATGCTTTCAAATTGTGTATAATATGCTTTTTTAAAAATTGAATTGTAAGATTTAAACAGTTGTGTTCATCTGCATTGCTTATAGCTAATTTCTGTGTGTTGTTTCAAGTATTCTGCTATCATTTCTAATAAAATTAAATAATAAATTAAATCTAATAAAATTAAATGTGTGACAAAATTCTCAATGATTGATGTTGTTAGGCAGTATTTTTAATAAGAATAGAACATTTAAAATTATTATTTAAAACATTCCACTACTTACATTAATCTTTAGTTAATGGTCAGAAGGTAAAGGATGTAAAATTAAAAGCTGTTTTTGTGGAGCTCAGATGCCTCCTATGAATTCAATTTAACAGAGAAGTGATATTCAAATCCCATTGACACTGTGAAAATAAACCATTTGTTTTATATAAGCAATATTTAAATAAGCTTTTCAGAATTTCTCATGCTTTTCATAAATTAGGAGAAATATATACCTGCATATATTAACAATAACATAGTTTTCCAAATTTTATTTTTATTTTTATTTTATTTTTAAAAATTTATTGGGGTGACATTGGTTAGCAAAATTACATAGGTTTCAGGTGTACGGTTCTTTATTGTCTACATGTTGCATTGTGTGCTCACCGCCCAGAGTCATTTCTTTTTCCATCACCGAGTATTGTGTATTTGAATCCTTGTTCCTCCTTCCTCAACCACATTTCCCCTTTCCCTCTGGCAATTGCTAAGCTATTGTTTGTGTCCAAGAATTTTTTTTCTGTTCCCAATTTTATTTTTATAGATTGTGGCTAACCATAATACTTAAGTATGTTCTAGATCTGAAATATTTTTAGTTTTAATTTTGTCATTGATTGCTGTTAAAATAATTGTTTTTCACAATCATGCTTTTATATATGACTTAAATAGCATTATGATAATTATATTGTTTTATGGGACAGACATGTTTTTCAAATTTAAATTGTCTTGTGTGTATTTTCACAAACTTAACATTTTACATTTTCTTTAAATGGTCCACTAAGTATTAAAAACGTTCAGTTTCATGGACATTTTCTTTTGCATAACAATACAAGACTGCGCAATTAATTTTGGGAACTCATCCTAGAAAGAGTACTACGTACCTCATTGCTGAATATCACCACAGTCACCTTGGAAGTACTCCGCTTGGGAAGCTGTGCACTAATGCCAGCGCCTAGTCCGTCCTTCAAAGCAATCTTAGAACTCTTTTTCTGGAATGGCCATCAGAACTGTACTTGTACTCAAAATCTGATGATTATATTCTCAAACTTGACACCATGTGTTTATGTTTGTAGCACTATACGAACAACTCAGTGAGGTGTCATAATCTTGCCAAGGTACAACGACAGCTCTGATGGCCATTCCAGGAAAAGAGTTCCAAAATTGCTTTGAATGGAGGACTGGGTGCTGGCATCGGTGCACAGCTTCCCAAGGAGAGTACTTCGCAGATGACTGTAGTGATATTCAGCAATGAGGTGTGTAGCACTTTTTCTAGGATGAGTTCCCAAGATTAATTGTCTGACCCAGTTTGACAAGGACTTGGAATTTAGTAGCTTTTCTGTAAACCATTGGAATAAAAGTAAACTTATAGAGAAATTATTTTAAAACGCTCCTAGAAAGAATAAGAGCATTTCAAACCTCCATGTGCTACAAGATCAGCAGGTCTTCAATTCTGCTTTCAGTCTGTCATCAGAGGCTCAGGAGATGTCCAAGAGAAGACTCAAACCTGAGCAGCAGTGACCGGGTCTTGTCTCTTCACAAGAAAGAATTCAAGAATGAGACAGGTGCAGGAAAGCAAAAGTGATTGACTGAAAATGAAAGTACACACTTGAGAGGAAAGTATGGGTGAATTCACAAAATGAGTTGCACTGAGAAAGTCACAGTCAGGGGTTTTTATCTTTTCCGGGGTGACATCTTTTCCGTGGTTCACTCAACTCCAACTCCCTGGGCAGGATTGTCCATTTTCTGATTTTTTTTTTCTTATTTGGCTCCTGGAGAACTGTCATGGCATCAGATGCATGATGGGAGTTGTAGTAACTGCAGTGTAAATGAGATTATAATGACATTATAATTTGTTAAAGGTCAGGTCCCCAGTCATATGGATTAGAGTTGCTGTATGAAACTGGTTCTTGGTTTTCTCCAGCAGCAGGTACTGTATACAGTCTCTTGTTACTTGTAGAACCAGTGACGCATCTCATGTTGTACCCTGGAGAGGGTTGTCAGTTTCCTAGGCTACCTAGCATGCCTCAAGTCCTCAAGCCTAGAAATGTGTGCATTTCTCAAATCCCTCCTGTATTTTTTTTTTTTTGTCCTGTATTTTTAACTACTTCAAAGAGTCATGTCTCTATTGTTGATGCCTCTTGATTCAGCCCAGCCATGGTTAGTCCTATACCATTCCAGCATCATTGCTTGCACTACTAATCTAGGGAAGGAGAATGGTTACATAACATGTACACTTACATTTAAAGTGAATAAAAATGGAGATTCTTGGGTGTTGCTCAAAGAGCCACTGTTTTGACTATGGCATCTCCATATGAATCTCTTATAATCTATTGGACACAAAAACGTCACTAAGGCCAGCCCAGATTCATGAAGTGGGTAGGTTGACTTTGCTTCCAAATGGAAAGAGTGGCAAAATCACATTGAAGAGAGAGAGTGAGATGGGAGTGTTCCTACAGGCATGCTTGGAAAATGTAATCTGCCACTATTGGTGACCCTAAGGATCTTGACTTTCATTCCATAGGTGATTAAGAGTTTTTTAATAACATTACGTAGGGATAATAATTTTATCAGAAATATATTTTACAAAGTTTACTGATAAATTTTTGACAGAAATAAGATAATCAAGGATGTTTGTTGTGTTTTGTTCTTTGTGCTCTTTTTTCCCTCAAAGAGTTCATGATTCTTTTGAGCATATCTATAGGCAGAATGGAAAGGAGCAGAAAAGAAGAATATATCAAAAGATCTTAAAGGTAGAAGGAAACAGTTCTTCTTTAATGAGACAGACGCCTTACAGTAATTTATCTAACTTTTCTTGTTGGAATGCCAAGTTTAAATACAGGAATCAACCAGATGTCAACCCTTTGACTATTTGAATATAACTCTCATCAAATGCCTCATTAATTAGAAAAATTTCAAGATGTATCATCAAATCAGGCACCTTCTTCTGGAGACTCTTTGATTTGTCTATAGAACTTTTATCAAAGCATCTTATATATAGTCCAGAAAATTTTAAATTACCATAAGATAGTATCATTTTGAATTTCTAACTATCCATTGCAAAGAGCCCATGAAGATTACTCAAAAGTATTGGTATTTATTTGGGTTGTCAGACATGTCAAGATACAAATTAGTTGCATTTATTTAAATATATGATGAGAAACAAATGCATTTGAGTGTCTAATATATAGCATCTTTGTTTATTACTACTGAATGTTAAAAGTTGATAATTTACACTTTTATAAGCACTTTACATTTTTTAGTTCATTTATATCAAGTTTGCTTTCTTTGCGTTGTATCACTCAAAGGGTAGAGACATTCTTATATAGTTAAATGCGTTTGGAGGATTGACTTCATAAAGTTTTATAGGAACACAAAAACAAAGTAGAAAATAATTTCACCCCTTAACAAACTGTATTAAATATGTAATCATATTAGATAGTTGTTTACCAGATTATTTCAGATCTGATTTAACAGCAAATTAATAATATTGAAGAGCTTTGAATTCTTAACTCCACAAGAGTGTGACTGTGTAGTATGTCTGACAGTGACAAGTCAGACATACTGGAGAAAAATAAAGCAGGATGATGGGAAATGGGATTGCAACAATGGTTGCATTTTTATGTAACGTTAGGGAAGGTTGTTCTGAAAAGATAACCTTTTGGCAGAAATCTTTGGGTGACAAATTTGTGGGAAGAATATTTCAGGCAAAGAAAATATCTTTGTGCAAAACCCTCATGGCAGGAATACTTGGCCTGTTGGAGACGAGTGAAGAGGAGACAGTATCTATAGCAGAGGGGCCTCATGAGAGATGAAGCCCAACATGTGTATGGGGGAAAGTTGATTATGAAGGACTTTGTAATGACCTTGACTTGTATTCTCTGTGATCTAGGAAAGGTTATCAGTGTTTTTAAAGAGGAGTGAGAAGATTTGACTTCATGTTTAACAGGTGTATTCTGGCTTCAGAGTTGAAGTACCTTGGTAGCCGAGTAATCAGGAGAATGCAGATGGTGGCTTTGACGAGGGCTCTAGTGGTCGTGGTAGAGTCATACTGAATTGCTAAAGAATTGACGTGAGATGTGAGAGAAAGGGACCTCAGGGGTGGCTAATGACTGGTTTACAGGCTGGACTGCTAAGATGGAATTGCCATTGATTGAGATGGAGAGGTTTTTTTGTTTTTTTTGTTTTTGTTTTTTTTTCTTTTTGGTATGTGGTTAGCTCCCTGGCTGGGAATTGAACCCAGGCCGCAGCGCTGACAGCACCAGCGCCGAAGCCTTAAGCCACTACACCATCAGGGAACTCCCGAGATGGAGAGGTTTGTGAGATGAGCAGGTGTTTGGGGAAAAAACAGGCGTATACTTGATGATATGCTAAGGTTTAGATGTCTACTAGACACTGAAGTGGAAATGTTTAGGCTGTAGAATATGTGAAGATGGATTTCAGAGGCTAGATCCAGCCTGGAAGTATAGATTTGGGATTACACAGTATATAGCTGGCATTTTTGAGTGAGAAAGTAGGTGAGATCCCCTGGGGAAGGAGATGCATACCAAAGAGAAGAGGTCCATATGTGGAGGAGTGTGCACCCATGGAAATGGTGGGAGTGATGAGAAAGAACAAGCAAGTACCCTGGGAAGGAGAAACTGAGGAAGGAGCAGAACCAGGAATGCATTATACCAGAAACCATGTAAAGAAAGGGATCAGTCAGGAAGGGATTAGTCAGCTCTGACAAATGCTGCTGACAGATCTTAAATAAGATGAGAACTGAATTTAACAGTGGTCTTAGTAATATAGTGATTATTCATTACTTTGAGAAAGCTACTTAATTATGTGGTGGTGATAAGAAAAACTTATTCGAGTATGTTTAAGAAAAAAACAGGAGAAGCAAAATTGGAGACTACAAGTATGAGCTACTCTCTTGAGTAGTTTTGCTATAAAAAAAAAAGAGAGAGAGAAGAAAAATGGGGCAATAGCTAGAGGAAGGAGGTATTAAGGACTTTTGTTTGTTTTTAAGACTGAACACATTAAGCTTGCAGGGAATAATCTAATGGATTAATCCAGAAGAGAAGATGCAGTTAACCATGCAGTTTAAAAAGATGGCAGTTATTCCTGGAGCGAGGCTACTTTGTAGCTTACAGGGGATGGGATGAAGTGTAAACATGGAAGAATTGACCTTGAATAGGCAAATAAAGTGTCTATCCTTAGCAATGGGAAGGAAGGCAAACTACATGGGCACTGGGGTGAGGGGGTTGGAAATATGAGACTGGGAGTCTCGGGAAATTCTTTTCAAAATACTTCTGTTCTTAGTGGTAGACAAATCTGAGAATGAGGATGTTTATGAGAAGGTATAGAAAGTTTGAGGGGAGAAGAAAACGTATGAATAGACTATCCAGTGGTTGTGAATGGACAAATAGGATTGTTGGAGAGCACCCAGGGACACACTAGAGGTTAAAGTTATGAGCCTAAAATAAGCATAATGATCAATAAATATTTGTTCACAAAAATGAATGCATTGTATATTTCTCAGTTCTTCTAACAGCATCTTGGCTTGTAGTTGTTACTAAGTTATTACTAGATAAAGGAAAGCAGGTGAAGTTCTTAAAGAAGAACATTACATTGTAAGATCTAGCTAAGTCCGTGAATTTGATAACTAGCAAAGGCACCATCATATTTCTTACTAAATCAGTTTTAGGTGAAGTAAACACTGATATATGAATGATCATAAAGACTTTTGAGATAATGGAGTTTAGAGAAGATCTTTAGAATATTTTCCTAATTTTATAAATGCAGAAGCTAAGGTCCAGAGAGGTTAGAGGCATTCCTTATCTTCTATGAATTTTACATTACATTTTACAAATGATTTTGAATATTGTAGTAAGTATACTCTCGCAGATATGCTACATTCTATTCTATTTTTATTTCTTCTAATACAGCATTCCTGTTTGGTTTTTCAGTTAATGTTTGATTGCACAGTAATTTAATCCTTTTTGACAGATTTACTATTAAGGGGAGAGAAATGAGTAAGAATTCCTGTTTAAAATGCTCATTAATTTTAAAGAAAATGTGTTAGAAATTAATGTTTGAGTGCTATATATGTTTTTATGTTATTTCTTCTGGATGAATAGAATTCTATCAAAGACATCGGTTATTTAAAAATGATTAGATAGGAGTTATATAAAAATTCTCCAAAGCATGTGCACTGTTTCTGAGAAATAGGTTCAGTGTTAATACTCACATAGTGAAGCATGATCATTAACAATGCAAGATTACATTGAAGCACTTCTTAAAAAAGCTAGCTATAAAAATCTTTCTAAAGCATTTTCGAAGTGTCTTTTACTTGGGTGAGCATTTATCAAATGAAAATCCTGTCACCAGTGTATAGTATATATTTCTTAAGCATATTGACTGGGAAAAAGATGTTCCCTGACCTACTTGTTTATAAGAAATAATAACTAGTTACCTTCTCCCTTTAGCATACTAGCAAGTTTAATGATGGTTGAGTAAGCTATCACTGTACAGATGTCAACATAAGCTGACTTTCGTGAAGTTCAGGGGAAACAGTTTATCTCAGTTTAAAAATATGCAGCAGTACTTGTACATGACCACTTTTTAAAGTCAACATTTTATCTACTTGGATAGCAGATACATATTTTTAAAGTATGTTTATATAGTGAAACACATCAGATTTTCCTAACTACTGTTTTAAATTACAGAATATGATTTAGGTTAGTGTAGGTGGTCAGGGAAGCCTGAAACTCTTCACTCCTCTGTGCTCTATTTCACAGAGAAAATAGACCAGGACATTGGCAGTCAAGTGGGGTTCAAAATATTTACTTTAATAAAGGGTCAGGCACTTCCAGTCATTTCCCAAATATAGCACTTTCTGGCAAAGTTGCAATGGAAAACAAGGCTTTTTTGAAGTGCTTCTTTTTTTAATAAATCCCAAAAATGGGCAGTCAGACTCAAGTTGTGCGGTTCATCAGTATGGAGGCCAAGGTGAAGTCTGTAACTCTCGCCCCACATTGAATCTTTGAGAAAGGCCCCACCCTTGGGGAGCCCTGTCTACGTGCTTTTACTACATGGGGACATGAAGCAGGTGAGAGTGCGGGGCAGAGATGGGAGTCCTCTCAGGATCAGGGTGGTGACGGTTCAGAGGCTGTGTGATTCTGTGTGTGTGCACATGTGTGTTCTGTGTGTATAGGAATATTTAATGAATCACATCCACTCACTTGGGTAAAATTCTGATGAAAAAAAATTGTTACTCTTTATCCCTGAAGAGATATGAATAAGTTGGTAAAAAGCAGAACTTTTTCTATAACTCAGACCCTTGCTACTCAAATGTGAAGTGGTCCTTGGATCAGCAATAGCTGTATTACCTGGAGGCTTGTTAGAGATGTGGATCTAGGGCTCCATTTCCCACCTACTCAGTCAGAGTGTGCTTTTAACAAGATTTCTATCCATCACCAGTGAGTGACTTGTTTGTACCTTAAATTACAGAAGCACTT
The DNA here is from genome assembly GCA_004026885.1 of Lyroderma lyra. NCBI lineage: Eukaryota > Metazoa > Chordata > Mammalia > Chiroptera > Megadermatidae > Lyroderma > Lyroderma lyra. Next base: position 17,379 of record PVJL010011295.1, read on the forward strand.
CTCTAGATTTCAGATGTTATTATACATTTCTTCTTGTATGAACTAAGGCATAATATAGGAAAAGAGTAGAAGGCTTTCTACTTACAGTTGGAGTTCATAATCTTCTATTATTATGTAAAGTGTTTAGTACTTTTGAAATAGCCCACGAGATTCTGGGGCAGGGAGATGTTTTGAATTCATTCAACCACAAAATTGCAACAATCAGAGCATCTTATTTATAAGATGTGTACATTAGTGCTCTAAGATGCCATTTGTAAAAGAGATTTCTGCTGCTGAATTTTAAAAACCAGTTTTAAAAATAAAAGAAGAAATAAAATATTAAATGTATCATGAGGAGATCTGGCTTTAATTATCTAGTTTTGTGCTACTAGTTACATAATAAGGGCAAATGATAACCTCATAGGGTCTCAGTTTCCTCAGGAGTAGTTTATTATGCATGGACTAGAAATAGGGGCAGATCTCCAGAAAGAGGCATAGAATATGCAAATAAAAGTAAGGATGATAAGAAATTTCACCTGACACTTTTGAATAAATGAAAATTGAGTAGTATGCTTGGAGTATAAGGCGTCTATCGATTGTTTGCATCGTGTTAGTGATGGGGGAAGGGGTTATATTGATGAGATATGAGTTTTGTGATGAATGCTTTTTATGTCCTCTGAAGGGGTTTGGAATTTATTTAGGTCAAGGCCAAGAAAAGTTACTGATGGGCTTAGGTAAAAAAAGTGAAGTTGGCATTTTAGAAAACTAGTACGGGCTTTAGTGCAAAGAATGAGAATCAGCAAGACCACAAAAATAGGCACATGCTGGCACATATTTGAATGATGGTAATATGAATTAGACATGTAGAAATAGACATAGGGTGAAATGAAGTATCTAGAAGGAGTAATCTATAGGACACACTGACTGTTGAGGGTTGGTGAGAAGGAGGAAAATGTCATGGCTGATTTTTGTGTTTTGGCCCTTAAAAAGCAGGTTTGGAAGGAATTGATTGTTCTATTTTTATTATATCAAGTTGTTTTTTTTTAATTGAACATCCAACCGTAGATGTCTGATGAATAGGTATTCATTCCTTAAATATTAACTACCTTAAGATAATCATACTTTTTATATTATATATTCCTATCATTCCAATTATTGTATATATGTGGATGCCTTCACATCTGTCTAGATCTCTCACCTGAACTCCAATCCCAAATACAATTGTGAGCTAAAATTTATTTTCAATAAAAAAAAATGCCTTGATAGTCATTGGAAATAGAAGTTGAAATTTTTTTAGATCCCGCTCTTTATCTATGGCATATAGAACGTTATTCAGTTTAGATTATGAGAAACAATTATTTTTGGGCAAGGACTGTGATGGAACTTGTTTTAGTGTCACTGTTGTATTTAAAAACAACACCTTATGGGAGAAAATATTTGCAAATAACGCCTCAGATAAGGGTCTAATATCTAAAATATATAAAGAACTAATAAGACTTAACAACAACAAAAAAAACAACCCAATTGAAAAGTGGGCAGAAGAACTAAACAGACACTTCTCCCATGAAGAAATACAAATGGCCAGCAGACATATGAAAACATGATCATCCTCATTAGCTATCAGGGAAATGCAAATCAAAACCACAATGGGATCCCACCTCACACCTGTGAGAATGGCTGTTATCAACAAGACAAGGAATAACAAGTGCTGGAGAGGATGTGGAGAAAAAGGAACTCTGGTACACTGCTGGTGGGAGTGCAAACTGGTACAACCACTGTGGAAGGCAGTGTGGAGGTTCCTCAGAGAATTGGAAATGGAGCTACCATGTGACCCAGCAATCCCCCTTCTGGGGATCTACCCAAAAGACTTGAAAACCTTTGTCCGCAAAGACCTATGCACCCCAATGTTCATTGCAGCGCTGTTCACAGTGGCCAAAACATGGAAACAACCAAAGGGCCCTGCGACAGACGACTGGATAAAGAAGCTGTGGTACATATACACAATGGAATATTACTCAGCTGTAAGAAAAGATGAAATATTGCCATTTGCAACAAAATGGATGGACCTGGAGATCATCATGCTTAGTGAGATAAGCCAGACAGAAAAAACAAGGAACTGTATGACTTCACTCATATGCGGAATATAAAACTGAAAGCAAAGAAGAAAAGAAATGAACAAACAAATAACCCATGGACACAATCAATAGTTTAATGTTTATTTGGGGACGAGTGGGTCAGGGAGGGGAGAAGGGGGAGGGTGTGGGAGAGGAGGGGGGGAAGCTAAATATAAGGTGATGGAAAGAGAAGTCACACTGGGTGGTGACCTTATTATACAACAAATTGACAATGCACTGTAGAGTTGTATGCCTGAAACCTATGTAATCCTTGCTAACAGATGTCACCCCAATAAGTCTAACAATAAAAATGAATTAAAAAAAAACAAAAAACAACACCTTAGAAATATTCCATGTTCAAATACTTATTGAATTCAACACTGGAAATCTGAGTCTTTAAAGTGCTTCTGTAAATTAGGAATGAGGATATGGACATGTGGGAAGTCAGCATGATAATGATGAATAAATAACAAGAATGTTATTAAATAATTTTGCTTTAGCATTTATGAAAAGGAAAATGTAAAACTGAACTTCTCTAGTATTTGTTTTTCCATGATCTTCTCTTCCTTTTTTTGACTTTGTCATCTATTTCCTTTCCCCCCTGCTCATGAATATCCATTTAGATTTTTTCCTTTATTTACTTTTGATTTTGGAAGAAAAGAGAGATAACTATTAAGGATAATTTACATGCTCAGTATTTTTCAGTGACTGTAGCTATCATTCTTAGAAAGGTTTTAATGAAAAGGATTTCTGACACCATAACAAAACAGAAATCAGTTTTGATAGACTTCAACATACATAAAGTGTATATCCTGTCTGAAAAAAAATTCAAGCATCCAACACAGCTGGCACTTTCTGTACTTTATATCCATCTCCCCTAGCCACTCTTGTATATTTGCGACAGCATCGACATTGATGAATCACTTTAATTTACCGGGCGACAGACGGTTTGCCGAGACTATTTGTAAGAACCAGCTAGAGCTGGTCCTGATTGTTATAGATACGGGTATTGTTTCAAAAATATGTAAGTGATCAGAAGAAATTTAGATGTATCTTATAATATATAGAAATACATATTTTAATATCTTCTTGATTTTTATTTTCCTTTCGTTCTCTTTTTTAGGGAAAAATCAATACCTATATAAATGTATATATTTAGTTATTTGGTAAAATGGATTGTGATATAATTTAACTTTTTTAAGTATTAAGGATAATTTTTAAATTAAATTTTGGTAATAGGAATTGATATTTAGAAGAAAATATTATCATTATGCCACTTTATGCATTTTAAAGTACGACATATTTTGTCAATAGTAACTTGCGTTATCAGTTTTTCACTTACATAGTTTAGACCTTAGGTAAGGAACAGAAAATAGATTACATGATCTCTCAAAGTATTATAGAATTTTAATGGAGGTATACCTAATAGTGGTATAAGAAAAGATAACCTTGGGAAAACTGTGAAGAGAGAAGTGAATTACACACAATATGCAGAAGTCCTGTTTTCTTGATGCTTAATACGTATGCAAGTTACATCTTTTTGAAATGCATTAACAGCTACCGTTATATTTGGACTAGATATCTTGTCCATGATTATTAAGTACTATTATAGAATTTTAAAAGTTCATCCTATCTATACAGTATGTATCATATATCAAGACCCACACCAGCCATTTTCACATGAAATCAGTGCATTAGACACAACCTTACGCACAGTGGAGTCTGATGTCCTCCAAATGCCCCCTATTGTCTTTTTGATTCCTCAAATTCTACTGATTAAACCTCAGAAGTTGAAACTTTTATCATTATTGAAATATGTATATTTAATTAAATTCCTGGGAGGAGATTCTTTGTGTTCATAAATATCAACCCTGTGGTGTAAATGATAATCTCTTGTAAGTAGGCTTTGACAGAGGAAGAAATGATTTTAGAGGCCTTGACTATTTGAACTGAGCTGGTGGAGGACAAGAAATAAGGGCCAACTGATAAAGAGTTGTTTATTTGTTTTGCCTACATAACGTATCAAGTAGGAATGATTCTGATAGCTTTTACTGTGGTTAATTGAATAAAACATAGCTTATAAATTAGATAAGTCAAATCCATACTCTAAACTCTAAATTGTTCTTTGGTTTTTCTGTGTAATATTCTAAGAATGACTCATATATTTTTACTTTGTAACAGTAATGCAGACACATCAAAACATCAGGTGTCTGGATTTGAATTTCTTAGGCTAGTGTAACAAACTAAATGGGTACATGGGGATGACTTTTAAGGTGAGTATGTCCATGAGAAATAAATTTGAGTTCACAGAGAGAAAGTTGTGAATGGTTTCATAGTTCCTGTCTAAACAGGAACACTTTGAGAGTGAAAGGGGTGATTGGATTGTTAACAATAGTGCTGGAACAACATGTATAAACTAGGAATGTCTCAAGTGAACTGGAACACATGGTTACCCTAATGATATAATAATATAATTATCGGAACTAATGCTAGATGACTTGACTAAGGCTTCATCCTATTGAAAGTTGGTGGTCAAGTGAATGAATAAGTTACTCTGGTTTAAAGGCACAAGGTCAGGCAGAGATGTCCCATATTTAGACAGGGACATATTTAAGTGGGATATTCCTAGCACCTTGTTTTGATAAAAGAGTGTCTTAATTCTAATTAGCATATTAAAAGAGAGACCTGCATAAAAGATTTGGAATTTAAAATATACTTTGATTCATTCGCGTCCTTTGTGCTCCTATAATTACTTTTCCTTACTTCTTTCTCACCTCATAACTCATGCCACTGCAGTTAAACATTCCTCATTGTTGGCAGTAGAAGTTATGTGCATAGTTCAGAGGATGTATCATTTTAATAGCATTGCTTCTTTTCTTAAAGGCAGGTTTGGGCTCGGCTGGATTTTGGGGTTGCTTTGAAAATTTGGCTTTGCATATTGTTTCTAAATGAAAATATGAGAAGTAGACCAAGGAAAAAGACCATACAACTCTCACATGCTAGTTTATATTGGTATTTAAATTTCAAAATGAAATTAAACTTAAATTAAATTTTTGTGCCTTTGTCACTCCATCATTTAAAAATAGTAAATTTGCCTTTCCTTTTATCTTATCTTTATGTAAATATCTTTTTTACTTTTATAATTTTATATTGAGATTCTTAGGAAAACATGCTTTTTTTTTTTTTTTTTGGTAGTTCCCTGGCTGGGAATCGAACCTAGGCTGCAGTGTTGAGAGCACCGAAGCCTAGCCACTACACCACCAGAGAACCCCCAACATGCTTTTTTTTGAAATTTTTATCGAGCTAATTGTAGATTCATATGCAGTTGGCACATACAGAGATTTCGTGAATTTGTTCAGTTTGCCCCAGTTCTAACATCTTGAAAAGTTACAATATAATATTGCATCCAGGATATTTTCATTGATACAATCCACCAGCCTTACTCAGATTTCAACAGTTTTGCATGTATTCACTTGTGTATCTTGTGTGTTTAGTACTATGCAGTTTTCTCTCATGCATATGGTAGTCAAGATATTGAACAGTTCCATCACCATAAGGGTTCCTCCTGTTGCCCTTGTATAATTGTACCCACGTCCTTTCTGCCCATGCCACCCTATGGCTAACCCCAGGCAAACTAATATGTTCTCCATTTCTAAAATTTTGTCATTTAAAGAAGTCATAGTAATGGAATAATAGAGTAGGTAAACATTTGGGATTGACTTTATATGTTTAAAACAACATGCATGCTTTTCACAATATACTTTTGGTTATAAGACTGTAAGAATGTGTTAAAAGACAAGGTTTATTTCACAATGTTTATTAGAGATTTAGGGTAAGTAGCATTTTTCTATATTTTAACATATATTTTAGCATAATCACTATCTCTTCAATATTTGTATCAATGTAGGGAGCTGAAAATCAATTAAGTGGTTAAGAATATTATGGACTACAAACAAGAAGTATGTGACTGTGGGTTACAAAAATACTGATTGCATTGATTTTTCAGCCTGGGAGATTCATGTGGACATTGATCACTAGTGTAATGTGGACCAGGAATTCTCAGGGGTGTCACAAATAGAGAGAAAAGGTGGAACTAGAGCTTAAACACCTAGTAATTTACATTATTTTGAGTTTCTTTTATGACTTTGAAGTTTCCACACTTTAAGGAGATTATTAAATATAAATATTATTAATCCAGTAGTTTCAGTGATGTGATTTTTGGATCTAGAAGAAACCGTCAAACCAAAAATATTCTGTATTGCATGGAATATGATAGAGGTAGATGAAGCTTGTTCAGTTGTTAATTTTGTGAGGTGACGAAAGTGTTAACCGACCTTATTATGGTAATCATTTTTTAATATCTTACATGTATTGACTCATCACATTGTACACTTTAAATTTACTTAATGATGTATGAGAATTTTGTCTTAATAAAGCTGGAAAAAACACAAAACTAATCCAAAATTAATATTCTTGATAATTAGATCTTGATGAATTCATAAAGTTAGAAAATGTCTTGTTTGTATCTTAGAAGGTTTGGTAAAACATGTTCAGTAAATATGTGTTGTATAATTGTAGTTTATTAGCTTGGAAAATTGCTTTATATAAATGTATATTATTTTAGTATTTTTAAAATCAACATTTATTTATTTATCTATCTATTTATTTATTTATTGGAGATAGCTTGGGATTTCTGGGTAGCGCCATTCACATCTTACTGGCAAGGGAATTTATATTCAGCTGTGTACCTAACCCAGCTAATCAATTTGAGTTTCTAGTTAGAGCTCCAACATTCATCAGAGGACAGAAAAATGGCAGGCTCCCGAGGTTAATATATTATAAGGGTATCTTCAGGGTTTGCATTTTTGTTCACTTTTTTATTCATTGTTCTTTTTCTATTTGCATTGCTTTGTGGGATGTCAGTATCACCTAACAAATGTTTGAAGTGATTTTCAAGATATTGTTATAAAACGATTGGTCGTAATGGTTTAGTTAGGGTGCTGCCTTGTTTGATGAAAATAGGCTTAATTTGATCTTGTGGCAGGAAGTGTTTTATATAGTTTCTTTATCACGTTTTATTATTTGCTGTTCTAGTCTACTGGAACAGGTTTTTTCCTTTTCATTCTCTAAATATTTCATTTTGTAAAAAGTCATGGCAGTATATAGGATTTATAATGATTAATGAACACAATACAATGTGTTTTATTTCACACGTGATTTAGGATACTATTCCATGCGGGAAAGAACGTTTTTTTGTTTTGTTTTCATAACTGTATGTAATATTCGGCAAGTAATAGTTACTCAACACAGATTTTTAAAAATAAATGAGTAATACTGTTTGTAATTCGTATGTTTAAAAGTGATACAGAGGTCTATTTCTATCTCCAGTCTTCAGGAGGCTCCGGAGGTGCAAGGTCGGGTAATAGGATCATAATTAGCCCAGCCCCTATTAGTATTCCAGATGATTCTGAATTTTCCAGGAACACTACGAGCTTCGAACGTGTGATGTGCCTACCCAAGAAGCCCTCAATTGTCCCGTGTGCAGGCCTTCAAAACTCCCACGTGCCTAAGACGAGCCCGTGGTACTCTGCCAAATTTGGTTCAAGTCATCCAGCTTCCACCTTTCTAAAACGAACTTTTCCTGAGCCCAGCACGGCCTTTTGATATACCTCTCTTGAAGTTAAGAAGAGAAACAAAAAGGAAACAAAACTAAACTAAAAATCTCCACTCTTAAGTGGGACTGAAGTCTGTAGACCCATTACCACATTTGTTTCTCACACAACCTAAAGGGATAGCTTCTATCTTCTCTCTTTGCCAAGTGCGAAAAGGAGGCTCAGAGAGGCTATGACAAAGGGCTGGAGTCATCCATCTAGTAATGCTAAAACGGCTCTTTTGTTTTATTTTAGTAACAGCTAAAGCTCTGCCGCTGTGTTATTTCTGGATTGGGTGGCCACACTGAAGTGATGTGTTTTTTTCTTCGCTTTTATCTTTGGCATCAAACGTGCTTGTTCTGTCTGGTCCACACCTACTTTTTGCTTTATTTCTTTTTTCATTTCTGTCGCTTCTTAGTCCTGAAGATTGATGCTTCAAATGTGCTACTGGCTTGATAACAGCTTTACCTCACTGGTACATTAAAGTTGGCCATAAGTACATGGGACTTCTGGAAAATATCCAGCCACAAATGCCTCTCTTTTTCATATTACATGGTTGGATATTTTCTGGACAGCCCTCATATTTTGTTGCTCTTCTCATCAAGAGGTGGGATCTATTTCTCCTCCTTAATCTAGGAGATAGCTGTGTTGCTTTGACCAATACAGTGTGGTTTAAGTAATACTATGCCAGTTATGGGCTTAAGTTTTCGGAGGCCTGGTAGCTGCCACGGGGACTCCTGAGTCACCATGTAATGTGGTTTACTACCCAGCCAGAAGAGAGAGAGACCAAGACAGAGAGACAGCGAGACAGAGAGACACACAGAGAGAACTGTATGGTTAGCCAGCAGGGATTTTGGCCATCCCACCTGAATTACCAGGCACATCAGTGAAGCCATTTTGGGTTTTAGTTCCATTTGGGTCTCTAGAAGACTGCTCCTGTATGAGTGACCTAAGTGAGACTACTCTAAAACACTTTGCTAAGTAAGCCTACCTCAGATTGTAGAGTTATAAGCAAATAATTGCTTGCTTTTTTAAACCACTAAGTTTTGGGATGTTTTGATAAATAGAAATAGATATTTTGATAAATAGAAATAGATATCTACACTACTCACTGATGTCCTACTTTAGTTTGTCTCCATTTATTGAAGACTGAGTATTATTTTCTGTCATCTCTATGCCCATCTCAGGGTACTGAGAACTCAGCCAAGGTAAGGTTCTGTTTTCTCTAAGGAAATGTTTTCTCTAGAGAAACTGAAGGAATTTGGAGCATAAAAACTGGACAAATGAAATATCAAGTGGGATAAGAAAGTTATTTTCAATTATCTGAAGGCTGTTTTGAAAAGAAGAATATAGTTGGTTTTGGTAATGCAAGGAATGGAAAGATAAAAGATGACCAGAAGCCACATAATGAATACAGGTATTTAGTTTCAATGTGATGAAGCTTTCCTCACCTTGAAATTAACTCTCATGTTTAGTGCACTATCAAAAGCAGCACTGGTTCTCAATGAAGGTAATACATTCTCCATCACTGGAGGGTCAAGGAGCTTTGGTTTACCATCTGAGATGTGTAGCAGTCATGAAGTCATGCTGCTTGGCCTTCTTTCAAGAAAACGTGATTTTTCAGCTGTGAGCAGTATAGTTAGCAGACAGGTTTAGCTGAGAATCTTCAGAATCTTTTGTAGCATTCATCCAGGTCATCTCCCAGCTAATAATTGTCCAAATGACAGACTGTCTTGGCTGTGGAGCTCCCCACTAGATTGGTCAAGACTTCATGAGATCTGCATTGCATTCCCTATATTGTTCTCCTTGTCCAATTCTTCTAACTACCCTCTTTCTTTCACAAGTGTAGGATCTGTTTTGTGGTTTGAAGCCTTCCCCTACTTTGTGGTTTGAAGGCATAATCCTCTATTTTTCCTCTTTACTTCTTATACATGTTACTACTCCCCAATAAACATCTTGTAATCCTGATTTTGACTCAGCATCTGCTTCTGTTAGGACCTGAGCAAGATGCAGTTGACGGAACTAAACTGACAGATGAGTTGACTTAGAAGAATTTTAAGGTTCCTTCTAACTCTGCAGTCCTATAACCTTATGTTCTGCAGTGTATTTTGCTCCTGGGCAGAGTTGGGTAATCGTTTACAACGGTTCTAAGAACTAAGGCATGATGAGATACCTTCTGAGGGTGGAGAAGGCACCTGTCTAAATCACAAGTTGTATACTTTGGAAAGTGTGTGTTTTCTTAAAAAATGTAAAGGTGCATTTGTGTATTGTGGTTTTTAAAATTTTAATTCATTTATTAATACTTGTTATTATCTGGAGTCAGTTGCATCTGTTAACCTCAGCACAAAAAGACGGAACATTAATGTCTAATAAAAGATACGTACTTAAGCTTCTTCCAATACCATGTTTACTGGGCAGATAGAATTAACATTGAAGATGATTAAAGAATGAGGGATAGAGAAACTATCAATTATGGTGCTATTTATACCATTTGGAAAACAATCTTTCATGTTACTCTCCTATTTATATGTATCATTAATATGAACAATACATTCAGATCTTGTGTAATTAGCACCTAACAAATAACAATCAGTTTTGAAATACAGATACTATTAAATTATGCATCTCTTAGAATATATGTGGAATTCTAAAAAAATTATAACATACTGAAATTAACTTATTAATTTTGTGTTGGAATAAAGTTCTTTGAACTTTTTTTTAACGTTGTTCTTATGTCAATATGAATAGAAAACAAATGCTTATGTTGAAGGTTTAAAGTTAGAAATTCAAAAAATATGGTAATTAGTCCAGCCTGTGATTCTCAGCTCTCCTGTGTTTATGCAGGTGGTAAAACTAGGGCAAATGTAGCAGCCAAAATATAACATTCCTCTGGGGCCGTGCATACACCAACCTCTGCTGTGTTCTTTTGAGATGTATTTTGGAATCCTTGGGTCTATCATGTGAGGCTTGTATGAGACATAGTCCTCATGGCACATGGAGTCTTTGATTTGTCTACAGTTTTTTAAAGCCACCTTTATTGAGCCTTTATCATCTTTCAGATACTATGCTAAATCCTTTCATTATTGAAGTAAATTATTTCATTAATTATTATAATTATATTAGATAGGGACTATTGTTATTTCCATTTTACACATAAGAAATCTAGGGTTAGAGAGGTTTAATTAGACCAATGTCATGGTAATTCCTAAATGACAGCGCTGGGGTTTTTAACTCAGCTATGGCCTACCTCCAGGTTTGTGCTGTCGTAACTACGGAGATACCTTGGCTTTTCTATTCTCCTACTGTCTTTGCTGTGCTGTCAGTTCCTGAGAGCCAGAAGTGCCCCTGGTTGGCATGTAAGACGCTACTGCTGCTGCTGCTGCTCCTCTGCTGTTGTCTACCAGCTCTGTCGCCATTGAGACCGTGCTGTGGGCGCTCAAGGTGCAGGGAGCTGATGTACAGAGGGCCAAAGAATCTCTTGTTGCTGCCAGACGTGCTGTTATCACTAACTACACTGCTGCTGTCGTTAGTGCTGCTGCCAGTACTGCCAGCCCTGCGATTGCCAGTGCCAGTGCTGTTGATGCCTTGGCTTCTCAGTGTCCCAGAGTAGTTTTGTAGGGAAGCAGCTGCTTTCAGATTTCGCATGCTCATTACCTGTATATCCTGTGCCTTAGGACTCGCGCTTAAATCCATGGAGCTGGGGATAGAAGATGATCGGAGGTTTCATCTTCCCTAGCATCTGGGACAGCTGGCCTTGAACCAAACATGTGCACCTCCCTCCCCTCTCTTTCCTCTTTTTTCCTAGAGATTTCTTGTCCTCAGAGGCTCTTTCTTCCCTCATGCAATGTCCCACTGGTCCTGGAAACATGAACATAAACGCTTGAACCTTAGAATGAACATAATTTAGTGTTAATATGGAAGCCTCACAACATTAAATATTGTACTTTGGAAAAAATAATAAAAAGCACTTAAATTTTGTAATCATGACACCATATTTATCTGTGCAAGAATTGGATTATGCTCGTACTATGTACGTATATACAATTTTGCTCTCTAGCAAGTATGGTTTCAGTGGGATTTACATGTAAAAAAAATTACTAGAGCTCAAAAAGTGAAATCTTTCTTTGAAGTCCTATCAATAATTCATACAACTCATATTGAAAGGCTTACAGGGACAAGGTGATTTTGTTGGTGGGGGTGACTTCTTTTTACTTTTGCTTCCAACCCTAACTCACAGAAAAGCCAACATTGTCTCAAAGCTGGGAATTAAGAAAATAGCATGAAGATTTACAAATCTCTACTCTTAAGGACATGCAAAATAAGGAACTTTTAACTGGAGGAAAAAAATGTCACATTGCTGAGTTCATCATCTTAACTGAAAATAAAAGCTTGTTTGAATTTTTTTAATTGAGAAAAGCATATGCGGTGAAAGAGCTCTTAATTCTATGCCAGAATTAAGAATTTTATTTTTCTTTTCTTCTTTTATTGCTCACAAGTAGTCTAGCAAGAAAAAAAAAAGTTGTATTATGATCCTGGTCGAGATTGTCTTTGTCAAGGACTCTTTTTTTCCTTTAATGATAAAGAAATCAATTAATTTTATTGTTTAAGTACAATGCAAGTTTCTATTTCCATCCCACTTGCAGTAATAATTGGGAGTTTTGTGTTTTATTTTTAATTAAGACAGTGTGGATTGGTAAATAATACTTAAACATATGCACTTCAAACAGGGGTGAGCTTTTTGATGTCAAACATATGGGTTTATAGAATGAATTTGCATCTGGAACTCTTTATTTCCTAGTAAATTGCATGAGGAATGTAATTTTATTTAACAGGTGTAAATATGTGAATTCTGGAATGTGTTTATTTATTAAAAATTATTCTAACACATATGCGTTAGGATGTTGTTGTCTTGTGTGTATGTAACCTATGTGTTTGTGATTTGTGTTTAGTTTTAGAGTTGGAGTGAAAGAAAAAAATTGATTAATATACTCCTGATGCATAAAAACTCAACCTAATAATTAATGTTATTGTGTTTAAACATCATTCCTAGATATGTGTTTTGCTCTTTTCTGAGCTATATGCTAGAGTATATTATAAAGAATTCTATGTATAAAATAAAAATAAGAAAGCATTGCAGAGAGAAATAAAATATAATTGCCTTACATTTCTGATCCCTCTTATCTTTTAGTTTTTAATAGTACTTCATGCCTCTTACATGAAGATACGAATGTCCTCCTAAGGTAATCAAAATCATAGAGGAAAAGCTTTTAAAAGTCTGTAGGATTACAAATGGCACTTAGAAATGTTGATGTTTATGAGTATTGGGTATCCTTTCTATCATCTATACTCGATATTTTTACTTTATTTTAATAGCATGTGTAAGAAATGTTTGTGCTGTGCTTAGGGATCCTTTGCTAGATAGTTTTCTATATATTTTTTTTAATGCTACCAATCTATGTAAGTAGATGAAGTTTGAAAGTACTTGAATTCAGAGTTCATAGTTGAGCAGACTAGTGCAACTATTTCTCAATATCTTTTTCAAGGAAGTTTTTACCACTTTATTAAAGAGATTGAAATTATTTTTATATTTGCTATATACGACCATAGAAAACTTTAATTCACAAGTCCTTAGGAAATTAAAACAAAAATTTAGAAGGTAATTAATTAAAACCATAATCTATTCAGGGAATCTCTTATAATGGAAATGCTTCCAAATGATCCTACGCAGCGGATTTTTTTTTTTTTTTTTTTACTATCCGAATTTATTAACCTGTTAAAGGAGAGCTTTTAAGTTGAAAATAATGACAGCACCTTAATTATGATGATTTTACTGGAAGCTGACTAGTATAATAAGGAGATGCGTTCTAGGCTTCCGGAGCAGTGGCAGCTGTCAGACACCAACACTTTTCCTGAGAATAGGTTCGTGTGGTGGTTTTCAAGGACAAGTTGCTCAGCTGTTGTCTCAGTGAGCACTGCTAGTTAATATTCAACAGTTTTCTTAATCAAAATTGTGTGTCCTGCTCCCTAGAGTGTTTGTTAAAATGATTGTATGTTTATCAGAGACTTCAACAGCAGAAACAGCAGATTTCCGGACAAGGTGCTGGTAATGAGAACCTATATTATTCCGGGGTGCTGATAAGAATCGGAAAATGCTGTCAAAGGCATTGTTTGTAAAAAAAAATGCTGTCGCTCAAAAAGTCAAACCTTTCTTTGAAGTCCTTGTACTTTATATAACTTCAATTGTTTATCTAGAATAATGGGGTGGCAGGGTATGGTGATATCCTACTGTAAACTCCAGGATTTGGCATGCCAGTGATCAAATAGTCTGGGGTTCTAGTAATCATTGCTTCTCTGGGATGGCTGATTAAGGTTCTTCACAACATGTTTCCTTTAGATTACAGAAAATTCTTAATGAAGTAATGCTTGTGGGGGGTGATGGGCATCAGAGAGCTTAGTCTGGCATTCTACAAATGGTATTGAAAGGTCAAGGAGGAAAAAGAAGCTTTGCCAAAAGTAAAATCATGCAGCAGCTCACATTTTCCACGAAATACTGTGCTTAAGATTCAGGCTTTGTTATTGCTGTGTTTTTTTTTTTTTTTTTTTTTTTTTTAACTTCAAATTATTTTCTATTGCCTGGTAATACTGGCCTGCAATCAAAACTATCCTGTTAGATGTGACTTTTTCTGCCCAGGTTAGTCTCTTTTTCTCTCTCTCCTCTCTTTCAGGGTCACTGAATCTTTCCAAAATAATCAAAGATACATTGTTTGAAAAACATGTCCCTATAATACTAAAAGGAACATTTGTTTTGTATTTTATTTGTTTTGTCTCTAATGGAGCTCTGTGAGGAATTATGTCTTCTGCAAAGAGTTCATTTTAATTATTATGTTGGTGGATTTACCTCTAGGATTACAACATTCAATAATAGAAACACATTTTTGGGAATTGCTTCATATAATAAAAAGCACACTTTGGACATTCATTAGGAAACAATGCACTGACATCCCAAAGGAGTTAATCTTTGTAAATAACAATCTTTTTTTTAGGCTACAGTCAGGAATATTGGTCATTTCAGTGTTACTGAGACATGTCCTACACTTTATGAATTGATCTTTAACATAGAAAGATGTGCACATTAATGTAAAAAATTGATTGCTGCTTCACATTTGAAACTTATGCCATACTATTTGCTGTTACTCAGAATAACTCATTTAGCTGGTATCGTGATGTGTAATCAATTAATTTCTCATTTGCCTTTTAAATAATCAGTTTTATATATATATTTTTCTTAAGTGTAGGTTATAATTGTTTCAAAATGTGAATCACAATCAGATTGGTTCGATATCAGGTTTTGGTAGAATTGTGTATCAGTCAGCCCAGTCAGGAGACAGAAACCATAATAGGTAAAGAAGCGAGTTTAATATATAAGTTATTAAATTGTGACAACAGACTAACTATGAGATACAAGGAAGCCTACACAATGCCCTAGGACTGAGGGAGTGTACCGAGGTTCAGGAAAGGGTTCAGGTCTTTGGAGAAAAAGTATAGTAATTCATCCTATTGAATAGCATAGAATTTCAGGGGTTGGCCACATGTCCAGAGATGGTTCGCAGTCACTGGAGAAGCTGGTGCAGAGAGAGCAGGCATGGTCCTGGCAGTCAAACTGATAATTTCCCATTAGAGGGATCAGACCCCCTGGCAACAGAAACTGTGGGAGGGCCCCTTTGTCCTGCAATCTCTCTCCAGTATTCTCTGTCTGGAAAGCTCAACCTCATGCTCCTTGCAAAGAAGTGCTTAAAGGAATTCTATCTGTGATCACAAAGCATGTATTTATTGAAGGGTGCATTTGCTGGGAAACAATTGCAGTTGACCTTGAACAACACAGGTTTGAATTGCACAAGTCCACTTAAATGCAGATTTTCAATAAATATACAGTTGACTCCAAATTTCCAGCTTTCTATATCCATGGATTCAACTAACTGTGAATTGAAAACCGTATTTTCGATCCACAGTTGGGAATCTGGGATGCTGAGGGGCAACTGCATGCATTGTTCTGTGCCCGTTTACATAAGGGACTTGAATATCCGTGGGTTCTGACATTCGTTTGCAGGGCAGGGTTCCTGGAACCAATCCCCAGTGGATGCTGAGGGATAACTTAGTTAAATTTTGGGGGGGGCATCAAAAATTTTATGCAGATTTTCCATGTGGTGGTGTGTGGCCCTAACCGAACTATCATTCATAACTGAGACACGTTGACTCACATTTGGATGCTGGTTGTAGCTGGTGTTATAGCAAAGGCAACAATTCTGATTCCTTTAAGAATATCATGTTGCTTACTAGTGCTTTAATGTCAGCCACTTATACTTATCTGTCCTGATACATTGTTCTTGCTTTCAGTAGCTGAACTTAAGACTATGCTAATTTTCCCTATATCTTTCACACACGATACAGTCAGCTCTCTGCAGTGGCATAGGAAGCCTGTCTATATGTGCCACTGTATGCATGCCCAAATTCTTTAGATTGTTTGAGCAATCTCAGTGGAAGAAACTCATGGAGTTTCTACATCAGTAAACTCTATTCTAATTAGAGCCATTTGTATCTCTTTTATAACCAAGTGAGGAAACTGTTTACCTCTAGAGTCTCTACTAGAAATATTAATAGCACCCAGTTCATTTGGCAAGCTAAAGAGCAATATTGATTTTGAGGCACTGAGGAACATGCAAGTGCACAGATCAATTTGTTACTAGTCAGACATTTTTTTCTCTCTGTTATTAGTATAGCCGTTATTGTGGCTTAGGTGAGAAAAGGTTATTAGTAGTGACTGCTTCCTAGTGTTCTATGGATGCTATCATCTACTTTATATTCATATACCATTGTAATCATATGTCAGTGAGTTGTCAACAATTATATATTATGTATATGTAAGAGACAGGCAGGGATAGGTGTCAAACATAGTGTTTAAAAAGATATATAGTAATTAATAATTCTTTGATAAAGCCGGATAATTGTGAATCACAGTAACAGCCCTGTGCTAAGTCATTCACAATATTTATGTCTATTGTTGTTTTGATGTAGAAATTACTACTGGCAAGCAAATTTTTTTCTAGCAACAGAACATAGAGCAGTTTTGTTATAAATGGTTTATTCTTTTTTTATGTTAAAGGAAAAAAAAAGCCTTTGATGGAAATACTATAATTGCTTTTGCAATTTACTTTGGATTTATAATCTTTCCTCAGCATGCTTTCCCCCTCCCCTTTAGGTAAAAGAAGGCAGGAGCTGGAGATATTTTACTACCTGTTAAAAAAATTCCAACGTGAATAAATCCAGCAGATAAATTGCTTGCAATTACCTTTTTAAAAGAGTGTTGCAGGAACATGAACATTGAGAAACTAATACTTAAGTGCAAATGGTTTATTTGTAGTGTGGAAAATAGGTGATGCTATAAAAAACATTATGCACAGCATCTATAAAATAAGTATTGGAATGATTCATAGGACAGGAATTATGATTTGGTATATAATAACTTTCTGAAATATTCTAACATTAAAGTAAAATCTGCTAACCCTAAATTTAGTGCATGATAATAAATTCTCTGAATGAATTCATCTCAGTCTACCAGGATGTAGGAGTAAAATACTATTTCCAAGTTTAATGAACTTAATAAAATCTATAACTTTTTTGTTGTAGATATTTCGTTTTTGCTAAAGTACCAAGAAATGTGCCAAATAGTTAAGTACATAGTTCATTTAGAACAAAAAAGCGTAAAATAGAGATAAAAGGATGGACAAGAATAAATGACACGGTAGGTTCATAGACATTCACAACATGCATCATTTCCACGACTCTGAAAATTATGCTTGAAAACATTAAGTTTATTTGTTTCCTTTTGTTACAAAAGTTAACAAGTAATTATAGATAGCATTTATTATGGCTACTCTAAGTACGTGACTGATTTGTACAGAATTGGTTGTCTTCACAGATCCTTACCTAGCTCTCTAAGATCTACATTATTCAGAACTTCTTAGTTTTAAATGGAAGTTCACACAGAATAGGAGACTTGCATGCACATTTTTATACAGACAAAAGTAAACAGTAGAGATACAAATCCCAGGTTGCAAATCCCCAAACCCAGGCCCTGTCCATTACACATTGTGGATTCTAAAAGTGAAAAGTAATTAAAACATTTCATTCTTTAGAATTCAGGAGTGTCCAATCTTTTGGCTTCCCTGGACCACATTGGAAGAATTGTTTTGGGCCACACATGAAATACACTAACACTAACAATAACTGATGAACTTAAAAAAAATTCACTAAAAAGTCTCATAATGTTTTAAGAAAGTTTGTGAATTTGTGTTGGACTGCATTCAAAGCTGTCGTGGGCCGCATGTGGCCCATGGGCCATGGGTTGGACAAGCTGTTAAGTACTTGACACTTTTATTAACTTCTGTGTTGAATTTAAAGACTGAAAATTCAGCTGGTAATTCCCATTAGATCTGTAGTCACTCAACTTTTGCTTCTTTTCCCCCTAAAGAATATACATGAATGAAAACTACAATATGATATGACTGAGCAAGGCAAATATGTTATAATTTAGAAAATAATTTCTATACCTGGGAACCTTCTTTTTGCTATTGAGGCTTTCACTGGTATTTTTATGTTTCTCTCTTGGCTGCCTCATATAATAAAAACTAAGTGTGTTGGTTTTCTCTTTGTGGCTTAGTTATAGGTTCTTATTTTTCTAATATTAATTCTTAAATATTGTAGTAATGAAAATGATAGCTATCACAATAGTGATTTATGAAATTTCCCTTTTGTTTTTTATTGTTTCATTTTACCAATAAATATTTTTAGTATTTTCAAGTTTTTTTCTTACCTCTGCAATTAGAAAGTAAGCTTCTGAAAGTTTCTATCACTGTTTTTTCTTAAAGAGGGAGGCTGCAGAGAGTTTTTTAATATAATAAATATTATAGATTAAACGTCTGTTTTTTCTGAGTGGAGAGAGAATTATGAGATAGGATTTTGCCAGTTTTTACAAGATGCTTGGAAGATTCATGGAGGTTCCTAATTTCTTAGCAAGATTAGTCCATTAATATGTGTATTTTACACATTTAGAATAGGAAATATTGCATTCTCACTAGTAAAAGCCCTGAGAAATGGTCTGCCACTAGAAAAATTCATCGAACTTTTTGTAGTGAAGTGGTGTGATAGCATCAGGCCAAGGATAAGCACTTTGCCAGAAAGATCCAGAGACAAGTCTAAGTTCTAAACGTTGCTTTGAAATGTGCTGAGAGGCATAGTGACTGAATGAATAAGGAATGAGCTTTAGAGTTACAGGACCTGAGTTTGAATTCCAATTTTGTCATTAGCTCTATGAATTTAGTTAAGTTGAGGTATCTCATTAAATTGTGTTTTCTTTCTTTTTTTTTTTTTATATTGATTCTTTTTTTTTAAATTCATTTTTATTGTTAGACTTATTGGGGTGACATCTGTTAGCAAGGATTACATAGGTTTCAGGCATAAAATTCTACAGTGCATTGTCATAGATTGTGTTTTCTTACCTACAAAATAAAAATAATATCATCTCTCATGTAAGACTTCAGTGAGGATTAATTAGAATACCTGAATGAAATGTACCTGGTACAAAGAAGGTGCTCAAGGGAGGTAACTACTTTTCATTTTCAATATGAGAAAATCAAGGATATTTTAAATATTACAAAAGGTTTATTATTTAAATCTGTGAATAGCATTTTAAAAAGTATTTTAAATTCTGTTTTTAATGGTAAACATCTGCAATGACTTTCAGTTCTTCAGAAAATTTAGCTTGAAGTTTTTTGGTGTAATTAGTCCCCTCATCTGAAAGCACTAAGCTCCCTGTGGCTGATTCTGTAAACTGAATGGGTGTGTTACAATCTTTGATCTGTTTCCTTTTAGCTTCCTCTCATAAATCATGGAGTTCAGAAAAAAGACATTCTTAGTGGGTTACGTTTATTACATGCTCTTATTATGGCCCATTGTTAGCTAAAAATTAACGGTAGAGCTTTTATTCCTATGTATAGTAAAAATCAGAGCAATTGTGCAAATATGAGCATTGTGTATCAAGGTACCATTTGTGTTGCATTTCCAAGTGAGTTTATTGGTCTATATATGAAGAATCGTTGAAATATTTTTTTAGTGGTACTAATTTTGACCCTGTATTACTGAGTTCCTTCAGGCCAATTTAAAAACTCCTCCTTCATCTTCTGGTGTTCATAAAATGGTCAGTTGCAATCTTAATCAACTTTGAAAAGCTAGGCTTATCTATCTCACTCAGATGTCCCAGAATACATTATAAAATATTTATAACCATAAGGACTCTAGTAGTCTAGGACAATTGGACAGAATAAGTAGCTTTCCTTTTTTTTGTTAGGGAATTAATATCAGCAGAAATTATAGAGCAGGCAATTAATATTGTTCTCTAAATATTCAGTCATCCTGAAATAGGTATTGCTCTCACAGGAGGGAGCCTTGTTATTTACTAGGACTGCAAACCAATTGATCCTGTAGCTGGTTGTGAATGGGTAAGGGAACGTAAAAAGCTTTATTAGGCAACGGCAATTTTATAGTTGCATTTCATACACAATGATTTTGATTTTCAACACTTTTTTGCATTTAAAAATAATATGTGCATGTCTTTATTTTGCACATGAGAAAATTAAGGCTTAGGGAAGTCAAACTTTTTTTTGAGGTTATATAGTTTAAAATTGGCAAATGAAATTTCAACCCAGTTTAGTCCAATTTCAAATCCTAATCTTTGCTGTCATGTGCCTTTGTTTCTGTACTTCATTTTAATTTTAAGTGCCTTGCTGACTGGAACACAAATGAATATATTTATATCTTGTTTGCAATAAAAATTCATTCATTTCTAGAATAGCTATTGAGTCTCTACTGGTGCTTAGTTTTCTACTCACTGAGGATATAGCGATGAACAAAATGGACACAATCCCTGCTTTCATGCAGCTTATTTTCTAGTTGGGAAATATACCACTAACTAGTAGGAAAACTAAGCATAACAATATCAGGTAGCAAACAATAAATGCTATGTCAAAAATTAAAATGAAGTGATGTTATTGGTAGTGACTAAGCTGCCTTTTTGGAGTGGATAGTCAGGATACTTCTCCTTCCTCCTTACTCTAAGCTTAAGTCTAATTATATTTAATTTCAGTGAGTAATCTCTCCCTATGGAGGTGATATTTAAAACTAAGGTTTTATTGACCGTGTCATTCACATGACAACTAAAAGTGGCGAAGGAGGTTGTTACCTAGGGCAAAGGACACAAGCGTTCCTGGAAGTACTTGCAAAGTGGTAGGTGGGGAGATTAGAAGGCAGGTCTGGGTCAGATCAAATAAGAGGTATAGATTTTATGTGTAGCTAGAAGCCACAATAAGGGGTTAATTAAGAGGACAGATATAAAGATAACTCTTTGGAGTGTGTACTGTAGGGGGCAAGAATGGAAGCAAAGATCCCAGAGAAGGGATGTATGCCAGTGTCAAGCTATAGGTGAAGCCATGTGACTTCCACTGCAGTGAGTTGGATGTAGATGCTAAATGAGAAGAGGGATCCTGGACACCCCTTTGACTTTCATTGATTATGTTGGTGGATCTTGGTACAATTTATTGGGAAAAGAGGACAGGAGGTAGAACAGATTTGATGGTGGGAGTGAGAAATTCAGGATTTTGTTAGGACCAAGTTAAGTTTAAATATTTGTTTGAATCATATGAAATTGCTTATATTCAGTTTTTGACCATGAAAAATGGTAATTTCATATAGTTCAATGTAATACTTATTAGACATCCTTGTGGAGATATCAAATAGGTCGTTGCACATATAAGGCTGAAGTACCAGGAAGGAATATGGGATGAATACAGATTTGAGTTACCACCTTGGGATTGGATGAAAAAGGAGTATGTGGATAGAGCAAAAACAGGTCCCAGGATAATCCAAAGTTGAGGCAAGAGAAATTATGTGGTTGGCAAGATGTGGAATATGAACCAGTGAGCTCTTTTGCTTTGCCACTATTATCAGACCCTTGTTACTTGTGAGTGGAATCTGACTCCTTACAGAGTTTGCATTCTATTGGTTAAGTGAGCCTTGGGCTAGGTTCCTTTTTTTTTTAAGGCCCATATGTGGTACAGTAGCGTCTGAGGAATAAACAGATGGTGGAGGTGATAAATAGAACTTTCATTGCCAAAATTATGCTCTGTTGCTCTTTTTTTGCCAAGAGTATGGCTTTCCAACTTGTCAACATGCATGTACATACATACACATGCACAAATCATTGAAGATATGAATTTAGAATTCAGTAAAACTTCGGATTTTTTCCTACCAATCAGATGGTGGATTTGGGGCCATTAAAAAATTATTTTATTATTTGTTGTGGTGACATGGATTAGTGAAATTATATAGATTTCGGTTGCACAATTCTATAATACATCGTAGATGGTTTGCGTTGTGTCCTCATCACCTAGTCAGTTTTCCTTCCATCACCATGTATATTTGATGCCCCCTCCCTCCTATACCACTCCTCCCTGGGGAATTTAAAGAAAAATGTCTATGCATTAATCAGGATTAGAAATTAAAGAATGTACTGCATATGGATAACATGGAAAACATTATTATGAACTGATACTTTGGGTTTATATATAAATGTTTTAACTCCATAATACCAGAATTAGTTATCAAAATTAACATGTGTGTTAGCAAATGTTGAGTCAGAAAGTGCTATCAAATTCTGATATATCGCATAGTTGACAGGTAAAAGGGAACTAGTTATAATTTTCAGGAAAATATAGATAGAAAATATTTAACTTTGAAAAAGTATTGCAGATAACACTGTGAGAAAGAGCTCTATGAATATTAAAGTGACCAACATTCTTCACACCATCAAATTTTATTTTAAAGTATAATTTTGCATATAGTGAAACTAACTCTGTTGTAAAAATGGGACTTCAACCTGAAAAGTAACTGAAAAAAATATGTAAGTTAACTTAAAATTGGCATTACTACTTTTGCAGATTTGTGGTGAATTTTGAAAACATCTGTATTTATACCCAGAAGGAATGGAAGTTACTATCTTAGCATAATGTAAACTAGACTAGATAAGCATGTATAATTAAGAATATGTAATAAATACAGTAGACTCTCAGTTAACTGGCACCCATGGGGGTTGGTAGAGGCAGGGTAAATGTAAGTAGACTCTCAGTTAACCAGAATTCCAGCCAGTTGCCTGAGAGTGATGGTTGCTGGAATTCTGGTTAACAGAGAGTCCACTGTATATTACATATTTGTAGGCAGCTATCTGGGATACTAAATAGAGAATACAATTATTTTTATATATATTCATATATAAGATTTTCTATATATGAATCTTTTACCCTTCTTTCATTTTGAAACCATCTGATTCTTATTTATGTTTTACTTGCTTTAATGGAAAGCATATTTGACCTGATTTTTATAGTGAAGCAGTTTCTCATCATGCAGTAGAAGATATCATTTACTATAAAAATTTTAATAGTGCCAGCATACCTTTTTGGGTTAAAAAATTATAACTCAGAAAACAATACTAAAATTATTTTGATTGTCTACATTTGTCAAATAAAATTCTGGCAGGTATTATATGTTGTAACTATGAATAAATGGGGCAAATCATATTTAATTGTTTCATTGTTGATTAGATTTATAGATTTCAGAGTTGTGTATGTAAGTGTTGAAAATGAAAAATATGGTCAGTTGGTGAATGGACATCAGGTATATTAGGGCTGTCTGGAAAAAATCCATCCATAAATGTCTCTATTTTTCATATTATATAGCTGGGCCCTCATATATAACACTGGCAGAAGGGCCTTGTCTCCTGCATACCATTATTTTCCTAGGGTCTGACACATAGTAGATCCTTAATAAATATGTATTGAATGAATTAATGTATTAAGTTACAGGAGGTTAAAGATGAAAATCTGGGCATAAACAAACAACTCTTGATGGAACTTTACATAGTAGATTCTTCATGTCACGTGACTACTTCTGCTTCCTAACTGGGTTTTGCTTTGCTGGTCCTGCCCTATGCATTCTACCTCAGAATCAAGACATACTTAGTCATTTACTCATCAGTAATCAGAAAGCTTAAAAACTGAGGGCGCTTAACACTGATCTTCTGCTCCGGTCCTTACGTAATGTTTAGGTATGTGAAGGCTGTCCAGAAAAAATCTAGCCATTGTCAATATAATGAGAACAGTTGCATGGCTGGATATTTTCCAAACAGCCCTCAGATGTCATCACTAAATACCCAGTGACTCTCAGGTCCACTCTTCTGCTAGATCTTATATTCTACCCAGATCTGGCTGAGTGTAGATTCAAATGAACTCTGTCCTTTACCTTTGTCTGTCTTGTAGAATTTTAAAATTCCTAGTTACTTTTCCTGAGCCCTTGACTGTGCTAATGTTTAGGTTATAATTATAGGGAAATAAAAAGCCATCGTTCTGTGGCAAAGACATGATGATATACTTCTTTCTAATTCCTCATAGTGCCTGTATTCCACAGCTCTAGTCACATAACCCATTAGGGAAATCACAGAGATAAATGAAAGCTTAGTGGGAACATAGATCTATGTAACAATTGAACCTTCTTTTCATGTTCAATAAGGAAAGCACGCCACTAATAGGTGTGTGTGTGTGTGTGTGTGTGTGTGTGTGTGTGTGTGTGTTCTGTATGCCAGTCATGTCATCTGCAAGTAGAGATATATCAACTTTTTGCTGTCCAATTTAAATGCATCATTTTTATTTATTTATTTATTTGTTTGTTTGTTTGTTTGTTTGTTTGTTTGTTTTTGGCCAGCTTGCCCTGGCTAGACCCTCCAGTATAATGTTAAATAGGTATGGCTAGACTCAGAGTGGACATCCTTATTTGTTCTTAATTTTAGAAAGAAAGCATTTAGGCTTTTACCATTCAGTATAATGATAACAATTAATTTTCTGATACATGTTCTTCATGAGATTGAGGAAGTTTGTGTCTATTCTTAGATTCTTGAAAGTTCTTATCATGAAATATGTTGGAATTTGTCACATGCTTTTGCTGCATCTATGGGACACTCATGTGGTTTTTCTTCTTTATTCTGTTGATATAGTGTATTACATTGATTGATTTTGGGATGTTAAACCAAACTTGTACTCCTGGAAACATTCCATTTCATCATGGTATATGAACTTCCTTTATGATGTTAGAATTTGGGGAAGATTTTGTATATAAACTCATAAGAGATGTTTGGTTTTTAGATTTCTTTTCCATGTCATTGTCTCATTTTGTTATCTGGATAATATTGGCCTTATAAAATGAATTACAATGCATTCCTTTCTATTTTTTGGAAGTTTGTGAAGGGTTGGTATTAATTCTTCAGTAAATGTTAGAATTCTCCAGTGAAACTACCTGGGCATGGTCTGTTCTTTGTGGGAAGTTTTTACATTACTAATTAATCATTTTTACTTATTGCAGGCCTCTTCAGATTTTCTGTTTATTCTTGAGTTGATTATGGTAGTTTGCATCTTTTAGGAATCTGTATTTCATCTTATTGGCACACATACAGTTGTTCATAGTATTTCTTGCTGTTATTTTTATTTCTGTTAGGTGGGTAGTGATGTTCCCTCTCTCACTATTTTTTAATTTTAATAATTTGAGTCTTCCTTCTTTTTTTTAATTCAATCCTACTGAAAGTTTGTTCATTTTTTTTATTTTGATGATTTTCCGCATTGTTTTCCTATTGTTTATTTTGGTAATTTGTATACTAATCTTTATTATTCCCAAAAGAATTCTTTCAACTAAATTTCTCCTATGGTGTTCTTAACATTTATTTTCTTTTATAAATATTTTTATATGTTTATAAAAAGGTATATATTGATACATATATTCCTGTTCATGAATCTATTTTTTCTATCTTTGTTTATTCGGCCTCTACCAGTAAGTATTCTCCTTCTCAATGAAATAATAAAGTTTTTCAAAGTGTGCATCAGGGAAAATTTACTCTAGTGCTTTTCATCACCAAGTAACAATAGTTTAATAAACACTGTCTCCTAGTCCTTTTAAAAATACCACCAGAATTCCAATTTATTAATTTACAAACATAATTATATTGATTACATAGAACTATTTGAATTAGCATGATCATCATATATTTTTCTCATAGAGAGATCTGCATGGAAAGCAAAAATCACAATCAGAAGGTTGCTTGGTGACCATGGAATCTGAACAATAGTTCATCTTCAATAATTGGAATGATTCATAGTGTCAAGTCATTTTGTTCTGACTTTTTGCATTTTCACCCTCTCTGCTCTACTGTCAATATATGATTCAATTTATACAAATGCAGGCTATAAAAATTAGGGCATCTCAAACACAAGGATAGTGATTCCAAAAATTTAGTGTACAAATCAACAATGGTTAAGTGCAAAATTTTGACATTTACAGAAATATTTTGCAACCTTAGCATTTGGACTTTCTAATGATTTCATATCTCTATTTTTAGAATAAGTTTTACAGAATCCACTGATTACAGAATGTCTGGCCATTAAATACAATATATTATAACTGTCACCAATCATTCCAAGAACAGTAAAAGAGCACAGTTTAAGCAAGAGAAGTCATTTGAAAGTAGATCACCAATATCCATGGTACAAGTATAATAATA